>ONZH01001362.1:0-25483 GCA_900303285.1 Rhinella marina | reverse complement strand
TTAATAAAAGTAATTAGAAATTTGTGTACCCCAAAATGGCGCAATTAAAAACTGCAATTTTTCCCTAAAAAAAACAAGCCCTCTACAGCTACATAGATGGAAAAATAAAAATGTTATAGCTGTTGGAACGTGCCGATGAATAAAAAAAGAAAAAAAAAAACGCTTGGTCAGCAAGGCCAAAAACAGGCTGGTCACCAAGGGGTTAAAAAAGGCCCGCCACTCTCGTCCATGGGCTTTGCCTGGTACTGCAACTTTATTGCCACCAATAGGACTAAGTTGCAATACCGCCACGAACGACCATTAACAGACACTTCCTGCTGGAGGAGCAGAACTGGATGTTTCCGTATTATGGAGATACCATGAAATTAGGACATGGGCCCGACCTGGCAGTAAAAGGGTTAAAGTGACTGCGTAATAAATTTATTTGATTTATACAATTGGACGAATTATAATAAATCGAGAAAGTGAAAGGAATTATTTTTATTTATTTTACAGAAAAACGCTATGGACTAACAATTCTGAGATACAATCATTGACAGATCTTCCAGGTCTTTATTAGAACATTCTGGGCACATTCCTGGCATCACGGACCCTTCAGGGCCATCACTGCCGTGCGGTCTAAGAGGACGCTTTCCATCGCTGCTCCTTGTGTAACCGAGAACTGATGCCCTCAGACATGGACGGGGGCTTAGTGTTGTCCCGCGTGGTGCTCACGACGTTACGGCTGCATACGAAGGGCGCCGTCCAGGCGGATGACTTCTCCATTTAACATGGGGTTCTCTACGATGGTCTGGACCAGGTGAGCGTACTCCTCAGGGTCGCCCAGTCGGCTCGGGAAAGGTACCTGCTTGGCCAGGAATTCTCTTGCCTTTTCAGGAAGTCCGAGGAGGAGGGGGGTGGCAAATAATCCTAAAAATGTAAAAGAACATAGTGTAAGGTTATCACGTGGTATCTTTTACTTTGCTCGGTGGCAACTGTGGGTTACAGCCGCACTACAGTCAGTCTAACTTGCCTTACAGCTAGGATATGCCCCCATTGTCCACTGGGACCCGCACCTATATCGAGAACGGAGCCCCGCAGTTGGTGGAGGGCGCACTGAGCATGCGCAGCCTCCCTCCATTCATTTTCTACGGGGCCCCCAAAAATAGCCTAGCACTGGCCCATAGAAGTGAATGGGAGTGGTGGCCGGTCATGCACGGTGTGCTCCCATTCACCTCTATGGGGAGCCGGCTTGATGGTGGCCGGACTCCACCACTTTGCGGGGTCCGTTCTCAATATAGGGTGGGACCCGCACCTACAAGACAATGGAGGCATATCCTAACTAGATGAGACAACCCCTTTAGGCACTTGTTCTACCTTGAGCGACAAGGGGTGTGGCTTGGCAGGAACCAGGCATGGCTTTGTGTGAAAAGGGATGTGGCTTAATGAGTCATCATGTGCCAAAATTGTGCCAGATTTGCGCAGGGTAGGTCACCTTATAGATGGTGTAAATTTTGACTGGAAAGTCTAAAGGTGTCTCAGATTTATCAATTAATTATATTATAATTATACTTTTTTTTGTTTACTCATAAGGCCTCTTTCACACGTGTGAATCATGGACCTGTGCTGTCCGTGGTCTTTGAAGTGTGTATTTACACATCATTGGATTTCCACAGACCGTGGTGACACCACAGATGAACGCCCTATTTCTGTCCATGATTACGGATCCCTCACACACATTATAGTCTATGGGTCTGTGAAAATCACGTACACAACACGGATGCCAGTTGTGTCTGGTCTGTGGTTTTCACGGATCTTTGGTAATGGAGACTCTGGAAATTCATTTTCAGCCTGGCAGTGTCTGTGGAATACGGGTGACACACGGACCAAACACAGATCCTTCACAGGCATCTTCACAGATGAACCACTTACCAACGCGTAACAGATGACATCGCGGATGTGTGAAAGAGGCCTAATCCTAATCTGACCCAGTATGTAAATGCCCCCTAAATAGATCAAGTTCATAAATAGAAAGTACCAGGAGCTATTGTCACAACTCTGATGCCAAGTGGAGCCAGATCTCGAGCAATGGGCAGAGTCATTCCTACGATTCCTCCTTTAGAAGCGGAGTACGCTGCTTGTCCAACCTAAGAATTAATCAGAATGAGGTAAATGATAAACTTTCATACAAATATAGACATCCACATATACAATGACCTAAACAGGAGGGTCATTTATTATGCCCCTCGATGTTGCAAACCATTGGTTTGTGAATTTTTGAATGCCACTGTGCCTAAATGTAAGAGCTGATCACATTGGGGGGAGTGGTGGGGCAGGGCCATCGATCCCGGCAGACCCTGGCTCAAATGCCGACTGAAATCTACTCTCTCTAGGAGCCTGAGGCTTGCGCCTCGTCATAAACATGGGTGGATTGGCCATAGACGTTACAGGGAAATTTTCCGGTGGGCCGATGCCCAGGGGGCCATCTGGACCCTCCTATTGTCCAGCCAGTGGAAGTTTTTGAGGATGTATTTTGTGCTGCTGGCAGTATTTTGTGGTATTTGGCTCTGTCGGGTGGTATAATGTGCCACAATAGGGTATTGCTGGCCTTGCCTTCCATAAATTTGGACCCAACTACAAAACGGGGCCACTTTTAGTATTTTTTCCAGGGCCACTTCAAGTTCCCAGTCCGCCCCTGGTCATAAATCAAGCACATCTTCCGGCAGGGACCAGTGTAAGTGTAAATGCACACGATGCGGATTACGTGCGGTCTTTTCATGTGGAAAAACCACAGCGTAATACAGTACCAGCAAAGTGAATTGAGATTTGACAAATGTCATGTACACTGCTTTTTTTTTTCTTCCGTGCGGAAATTAACCTACTGTGCGGATTTTAGAAATTTGCAGCATGTCTATTCGTTGTGAGAGTCCGCGCCTTCGATAGAGTGATTTTCCCCATAGACTCACTGAGGCTGTTAACATAAACAAAAAAAATCCACACAAAAAAAAACACGCCAAAAGCGTTATAAATCATGCGGATTCATGTGTGTTTTTGGTGAGGATTTTTCTGCAGATTTTCTGCATCCACATCTGCATCGTACAGGGATCCTAAAAGGCCCCTAGGGTGTATCTATTTATTTTTTAAATGAAAGGGGACATTCACAATCATATAAAACGTTCCGACAACACAGGGTTTGTTTTGTAGTCTGTAACCATGGAGATAAATAGGTCGACAAAACGGTAGGAGATTTTTAATCAAGACTATTTGCAAAGTTGTGTCTTTTGGTATTTTAGATGAAATGGAGAGATACAAGATTGGTGGCAGTGGTATACAGAACACTTAAAGGGCTTCTCCCATCACAAACAATAGGGGGGGGCACACATTGCTAGGCTATGCCCCCACATTCCGATAGGTGCGGGTCCCACCTATCTCTAAAGCGGGACCACCAAAGCGATGGAAAACACATGCATGGTTTGCTCTCCCAGCCGGCAGAGTGAAGGAGGGAGCACCGCTGCCCTCCATTCATTTCTAGGGGGCCGCCGAAAAAACCGGAGAGCTGGATCGGCTATTTCCATAGGCCCTATAGAAGTGAATGGAAGCATGCGTTCCCATTCATTTCCGCTCTGCTATTTTTGGCGGGCCAATAGGAACGATTGGTGGTGGCTAGACTCGTCCCTGCCGGCCACCACTTTGCCGGCTAGTGATATGCCCCCATTGTCTGAGACGGGAATACCCCTTTAACCCAGAATTGTTAATAATATAATATATGATAGGGTGGTGGTAACAGATTACGTCGAGGGTCCTGACCTGTCCATCATAGGCAGCAATACTGGCCGTGTTAACTATGACTCCTTTGTGTCCGTCCTTGTCCGGCTCATTTTTCAACATTTCTCCTGTTGCCAGGCGAATAACATTGAACGTGCCAGCGATGTTCACCTGAAAGACAGAAAAATGCAGTGAGTTTCATAAATGTTCGTCTTTTCTATGAGTCATTTACTTACCAATACGCCCTTATTTTCTCATTATTAGACAAATCCCCCAAAAGGTAGGTCTTGCTACTAGGACCCCCATTAATTAACTGTAATCTATGAGGGAACTTGGCAGCAGTGTTTTTTTTCTCCTGTAGCGCCACCCAGGGGAAATTAAAGAGGTTGTGCAGGAATGTTTTTTTTTTTTTTTTTGCAAACCCACTCAACTTGGCAGGACCTGTGAAAGGGAAGCTTACTTACCACTGGCTCCCCGCTCCTTCTCCTCTCAGCCTGCGATGCTTCACTGGGCTCCTTGCTGTAAACATCCGGTTTGGTGTCGCCGCAGCGGCAACTGGCTCCCCTTACGTCACATGACACCGTCTCCGCTGTAGACAATAATTGGCTGCGGCGATGTCAAACCGGATGCTTACAGGGAGTGAGCCCAGGCTGAAAGGAAAAGGAGCGAGGAGCCAGCTCTGGGAGGCAGGCCAGGCCGAGTATACGCATCATCCGTCTATAAGATTTTGGTAGACTTACATTTATGACTTTCTGGAAATCCTCCAAACTGTGAGGTTTCTGCTTGTTTTTGTTGTAGGTCTTTACAGCGACTGCGATCCCAGCACAGTTCACCACGATATTCACTCCTCCAAACTTCGAGCGCGCCACCTCCAGCGCGTTGTTCACGTCCGCCTCTGAGGTCACCTAGGATCGGCCATAGAGAAAACGGTTAGGAAAGTGCGGGTGACATTGGATCTGTGACCACTTACAGACGCTTTAATAAATAACCAAGCTAGGTCGTAGTGCTTCTCTCCATGGCCAAGAGGTCAAAATTCCACGCTTCATGGGCGCTGTGCCCTGAGAACTTTAGCACCCGGATGGCACAAGCAGTCATATACAGACAGCATTGTGCAAATAATAAGTGAATAGCCAACCAACATGCAAAGTGTGAACTGACCGCAACAAGAACGACAGATCTGGCATGTAATAAAGGGGCCCTCTGGGCATAAGCTGAAAGCGCAGCTTTTCCCTGGAATGGAGGTGCCCACCACACAAGTTATGATTTACCTGGACCAAACCATCTGGAAATCAGGAAGGGGGATTGTCATAGCCTAGGAACCTGTATAGGAAATAACTCGGCACACAGAGGGGGTTATTACTTATACAGGTTCCTGGCCAGGTTTTGATATCCAGAGCAGGGACAAGAAGACAAGTGTGGATTTTCTAGATGGTCTCAATTCGGAGGTGGCAACTTCCACTCCGGGCAACAGATGGGACTTTCAGCTTTTGCTCAGTGGGTCACTTTAAAGGGGTTAGCTGACATCTAAAATATCCCCCCCAATGCCCGAGCCCCTTGTATGGATTATACTTACCTGCTCCCCAGAAACCAAGTTGTTCCAGATCCCTGCACGGCCACCGCTGCATTTCTCCGTCGCTTGGATCAAAATATCTGGCGACGGGGGCGCAGACAATAGCAGGCCGCAACGGGGACGAGCCCCCTCGAGGCTGTGCCATCCTTTCTTAAAGGGGTTGTGCAGTGGCTTAAAATTGACGACCTATTCTCAGGATAGATCAGGGATGCCCAACCTGCGGCCCTCCAGCTATTGTAAACCTACAACTTCCATCATGCCCTGCTGTAGGTTGTCCGGGCACCTTGGGAGTTGTAGTTTTGCAACAGCTGGAGGGCCACAGGTTCAGTGGGGGGATGACTCCTGTCATCTCTCGCCCATGAATGGGTTGCAGTGCTCGTAAGAACACTGCTGCACGTCGTCTCCCCCATGAAGGCCGCGCAGTTTAATTACAACTGTTCCGTCCCATTCAAGTGAATGTATTGTATTTACACTGCTCCACCGATACTGACGGGGCGCCGGTAAATCTGAAGAAGCAGCAACACTCGTACAAGCACCGCTGCCCCTTCAAAAAGCTGATCGTCAGCAGTGACAGAAGTTGGACCCCTACTGATCTTATATTGATGACCGGTCCTGAGGATACGTCATCAATATCGTAGCACTGGACGAGGTTTGCATGTTGGGAATCAGAAGTCAAATGAAAAGGGTTTCACAAGATATTTATACTGATGACCTATGTTACAATGTTGTAGGCCTGTGACCGCTAACCTCCGGCACTCCAGCGGTGATAAAACTACAAATCCCAAGATGCCCCCTTGCTTGGCTGTTCTCTGAACTCTATAGAAATGAATGGAGCATGCTGGGAGTCGTAGTTTCACCACAGCTGGAGTGCCAGAGGTCAGCCATCACTGTTAGGCTTCATTCACACGTCCGTATGTGTTTTGCGGTCCACAAAAAAAAAAAAAGTATGACGTTCCGTATGGCATCCGTGTTTCTGATTTTTTGTGGATCCATTGTAACAATGCCTGTCCTTGTCAGCAAAACGGACAAGAATAGGACATGTTCTATCATTTTTGTGGAACGGAAATACGGAAACATACGTTTTTTTTGCGGACCCATTGAAATGAATGGTTCTGCATACAGTCCGCAAAAAAACGGAAAGGGCACGGAAACAAAAAACAAAATACGGTTGTGTGAATGCAGCCTAAGTCTCACGACCGCTGAATACAGAACAGCGTCTTATCTCCAGGGAGGTCACATGATCACCAAGATGGCGATCCCCTGTCTATGTCTCATAGTGAGACCACGTGACCACTGGTATACAGCTTCACACCAGCAGCGCTTTCTCTGCTCACTCAGCAGACTTCTCTTATTACAATCACATGACCATTTCTTTAGTTATACTCTGCTGATCCCTCCCACTGCGCTCACACGATCGGGCCCTGCGATCACGTGACCATTTCCTTACTGTCAGCACTACCACGTCTCTCCTCCAGAACAACCAACCACATGTCCGGTCCACGTGATGGCGATCCTGCAGTCATGTGACTACTGGTTCCCTCCCGATCACACAGCACTGTCCGCCTTATATAATCCAGTGATTTAGCATATCTTGTTTTTTTAAGGAAACTCGTTTACATATTTGTCTTATGCTTTACTTGTTTTATTCTGTGTTTCCATTCAACATATGCATCAGGGGCCGTTCCCCACGAGCCCTTTGTGTCTATGTACTCATGCAGTTATAACCTGAAGAAGGGGACCTGTGTATAACCAAAATGCGACTTATTACCCCAATAAAAGAGAATATTGGCATACATCCTCTTGGTTGTGCTTGGTATTGCGCACAGCCCCATTGATTTCACTGAGCTGCGCCTAGGTCATGTGACCAACAAACACGACATCAATGGCCAAGGGTAGGGATGGCCAACCTGTGGCAAAACTACAATTCCCACCATGCCCTGCTGTAGGCTCATAGCTGTAGGCAGTCTTTGCATGCTGAGAGTTGTAGTTTTGCAACAGCTGGAGAGCCGCAGGTTGGCCATCCCTGGCCTAGGGAAAGCTATGAGAAGGCTGCGGCGCTACTGCGTGTGTCAGTGCCTAAACAGCTGATCAGCGTGTCAGACCCCCACCCATCAGATACTGACGTAAAATGCTAATGCTACGTTATAAATGTGAGATTCTTGGCAAATACATCTTTAATACAAAATTATTTGTGCCTGTCCACCGAGTCCGGTATGGCACCAGAAGAGGTACAATATAGTGTGGGCTCAGCATGCATGTGCAACCTGCATTCCCTGAATTTAATGGAGGCTAGTATAGCGCCAGTGGGTGTAGTATTTAGTGTTAGGTTCCTGTCCTAAAGGCACAAATAATTTGATACAAAAAATTTATTTGCCGAGATTTGTAACACAGCATTAGCATGTTATGTTTCCTGTATTTCCTTTATTATTTGTGTTTGCCGAGTGCTGTGATGTGTTTGTTTTTTGCTTTTGTGCTTCCAGCCTTGGCAATGTGCTGACTAAACACCTGCCTCCCCCCCCCCCCCTTTTAATTTTTTTTTTTTTTTTACTTACATCTGTGGGCGAGAACGCACACTTCTCCCCGAGAGACTTGGCCACGCTGTTCCCATCGGAGCTCGGTAAATCCAGAATGACCGCACTGGCTCCTTGTCGTATTAACCGTTCCACCGTGGCCCGGCCAAGACCTGAGGCTCCACCGGTGACGATGCCGACCAGGCCCTGTGTAAGGAAAGGACTGATGTATCAAAAAAAAAAAAAACTGCAGGGTAATACTCCCAACGTGACGAGGAGCCGGCCATTAGGGAAGCTCTGCAGCAATGGATGAACGTTTCCATAGCTGGTGGAGGACATGGGGCGAGCTTCATCGCTACCCACTGATGGGAAAGGGGGGTACATAGCGTCTACTTGATGGCACTCCAGGTGTTCCGGAACTACAACTCCCAGAATCCTCCTTTAACTTCTATAGGAGTTACAAGAACAGCTGAGCAAGTGTCCATGCTGGGAGTTGTAGTTTCAAAGCAGCTGGAGTGCCGGAGGTTGCTGATCCCTGATCTAGGAGACAGTATACCCCCCTCACTTATAGACTTAAAGGGGCTTCTCGATCAGTTCAGTCTGGTGGCGTCTATTTAACCCCTTTGCCATAGTAGACGTTTCCATTGATGCAGGGGGACTATGGTAATATAAGGGGGTCTAGTAAGGTGAGCTCTTAAAGGGGTTGTCTATTTAGGACTATACGTCCTATTATGAATATTAAAGGGGAATTCCGGTTATGGGAAATGATCCTTTATCCGAAAGATAGGAGATTACTATTATATTAGTGGGCGTTCAACTGTTGGGACCCCCACAGATCACATTAAAGGAGACCCCAGGGTCTTACCGCTGGGACCACCACAGATTACAAGAACGGGGAAATGAGCCGAGCATGCGCACAGCCGCTCCATTCATGTCTATGGGTGTTCTGGAGATAGCCGCTATCTCTGGATCTCCCATACAAATGAATAGGACAGCTGCACGCATGCTCGACTGGCCACTCTGCTCATTTCGGAGGGATCAGTGGGGGTCCAGCTTTAGGACCCCCACTCATCTAACAGTTATCTCCTATCCTGCAGTTAACTTCACATAAGTGGAAAACCCCTTTAAAGGGGCGCTGTCTTGAAACCGCTATGTCTTTGGTGGTCACTGCCTCGGTTTGGAACCAAATGGCCACACACCCTTTTCCAACATAATGAGGTCTTTTTAGACATGCCACCTGGACACCATTGTTTTTTTTCTGCGTTTGTCTCTAGCCAGTTCAGCTGTGGGTATACTAGTGCAGGTCACATGATCTATGGGGCGCATGGCAGCCTCTGCACCTCACAACTGGCCATGCATGTTGCACAGCGGCAGTTCTCAGAACATGCTGGGAGTTGTAGTACCACCACAGCTGCTGCTGCTGCTGCTGCTGCAGGGCATACACAGGTGCGGTAAGCACTGAGTCCAGCTGTCCACCCCGCGTCACCTTCCACCTGTCACTAAACTCACCTTCAAGCTCCTCAAATTCGCCATGTTTCTGCCCCCGAAACCTTGGTAGGAACAGTCAGCCAATCAGCTGACAGTAAACTCCGTGACTAACCAATCAGAACCGGAAATGACGACGAGGCGAGGGAACTTTTTAGCCAATGAGAACGGCGGTGGTGTAGGCGGTCAGCCAATAGCAGGGAAGGCTGTACTCTGGAACGCATTTAAAGGGAGCGCGTTTAGCCGACTTAAAGGTAAAGGTGAGAGCAGCCGGACTGCGCAGGCGCTTTCGCTTTCCAGGGTCCTGAAGCAGGACTGGCACACTTCCCACACCGTTTTGTCGGGAAGCGACTTCTTGAGTAGACTGTCTTGCAACCTTATGCGCTGTTTCCTTTTCTGTGTCATTCCTATCACGAGAAGGAAGTTGATTCTTTTCTAAGAGCAACTGTTGTACTTGCTCCTTCCTTCTTTTTCAGTTTTCTGGATTTTTTTTTTTTTACATGGGTGAATTATGGATTTCTTGACCAAAACCTTTCATTTTTTCCGAAATTTCCCAGCTAACCTTTAGTACTGCTGGCCAGAGCCAGACGATCAGCTGCGTCCTGCACACAATCGCGCTGACCGTGTGCCAGCCACATTTTGTCTTTTTTTGCGGACCCATTGACTTCAGTGTGTCCCTTGTCCGCATTTTGCAGACTGGATACACGGATGCGGAAACCACAAACGCAAAACGATAGAACATGCCCTTTACTTGGCCGCAAAATACAGAGGTCGGTGGGTCAGCAAAAAATTAGAATGCAATCACAGACAGTATCCGTATTTTTGCAGATCCACAAAATACGTACTGTCGTGTGCATTTCCTATTCTCCTCTTCCAGAAACTTGATCTGATATTGAAAGGGGTTTTACCATATTTTTAGTACTGATGACCTATCAGTATCTGATCAGTGGGGGTCTGACACCTGGGACCTCCCCCAGATCAGCTGTTTGAGGAGGCTCCTCTGCCTTCTCACAACCTCCCCTTGGCCAATGACGTCACGTTCAACGGTCACATGACCTAGGCGCAGCTCAGCCCCATAGAAGTGAATAAGGCTGAGCTGTAATACCAAGTATGGCCGCTATACAATGTACGGCGCTGTCCTTGGAGAGCTGAGAAAAGGCCAGGGCTTTCACAGGAGCACTGGTACCTTCTCAAACAGCTGATTGGCAGGGGCCCCACCACCGATCAGATACTGATGACCTATTCAGGATGAGTTTTATTTCATTTATAATATACCCTATGATATATTGAGAAACTTAAAAAAAAAATTCTGTCACTATTATTTTTTTTCTCACTAGGAGACTTTACCATTTCTTTTTTTTTGTTGTTGTTTCTCTTTATTCTATTTTTTAGCCTTGATTATAAGGTAGCCATCTTACCTGAGCAGCTAATCTGCCTTGTTAACAGCATTTCGGGGATATACTTTATAGCAGCCACATAGACTTTAGGATCCTGTAGCCTGGAAATGACTCGGTGACGTATGTGGGGGGCTGTCAGGGCTCATGCACCGTCCGTGTGGCTGCCGCGACGGATCCGGGCTCTTTCAACATGTTCTATTTATTTAGCGGTCCGTGGGGTTCCGTGCCTCCATTCCGCACAGCACCTTCCAGATTGCGGACCCATTCAAGTAATGCAGCGCACAAACGGCCAGTTCCCGTATATTGCGAACCCGCTGCTTGCGGGACACAATACGTGCACCGGCCAACAACAGCCGTGTGAATGAGCCCAAATGGGTATGCTCTGTGACTTCTGCAGATGTCATTGTGCAGCGAGGGGAAGAAGCAATCCCATGTTATCTATATATAGAGAGAGGTGGTACCTGCCCTTGTAATCCCGCCTGTGATGACAAGATGACTGTCTGACAATGAACACAAAGGGGGAGATTTATAAAAACTGGTGTAAAGTAGAACTGCCCATAGCAACCAATCAGATTCCACTGTTCATTCTTCACAGCTCACAGGAAAATGAAAGGTGGCCTGTGATTGGCTGCAGCGGTGTCAAAGTGAACGTTGACAGCAGGAGATCCAAGCAAGGTAGTGAAGGAGCTGGGACCCAGTGGTGGGGAACGGGTACATATCTTTCCCTTTTACAGCTCAATAGTACAGTGTATGTGTACATGAGGAAGAACACTATTTCTGGCCACTATGTGACCACCTGTTCATGCTTTTCAGACATGGTTGGTGTAGATGAGCTCCCATCCGCTGCACACAGAAAGTAGAGGAGAATCTGCTTCCTAACCTTCTCTTACTCAGAAGCAGGCTCAGGATGATGGAGGACATCACAGTGAGGTACTGACCTGTATGATTGTGAATAAACTCAACTTGGGTTGAGCTATAAACTTTCTATTTTTCTATAGCAATCTCTTTGTTTGTACCTGTCTCTTCTGTCTCACTCAGCATTTCCTCACTCCTCCACCATCCCCTCTCCATAAACTTGTACTGACATATGTAATGTGATCCTTCTGTAAGCTGTTCCTGTCCTGGATGGATTCAAAGCATATTTCAAAGAGAAAAGCATTTAGCAAGTGGGGAAGAGGAGGTAGACAGCTGATAACAGGAGACTAGAGATTTTTCTTTGATAAGACATATTACAAAGTTTCTTATGGTCACCTGTAAGTTGTGTGAAAAGTAAGCGATCACTTAACCTGTGTAGTGAAGCCTCTAGTATCAGTGCAGGATACATGTGTATCATCCATACACCTGATAGATTAAGGGGTGATTCACATGACTGTGATCAGCCCGGGAAACACGACCCATGTGTTGGCCACATCACCTGGACTGACCGTGGCTTCCCTGACCACAACTGGTGTGCATTATAGTCGGTCCAGGAGATTGACATCGAGTAACAGCTTTGAATAGTAGATTATATATCAGTTTACACTGAATACAAAAATAAGACCCTGTTCACATTGGGGGTCATCTTTATTGGTGGTCTGCCAGAGGCAGGATCTTGGATGTACAGATCTGACCATGCTCCCTGGCGGTCTGACCACTGAGGTCAGGAGTCGTTCAGCGGCTGGTGGTGTTGAACTGACCGTGGTAATGAGCGGTTGGGTTGTTGGTGTAGACCACTCTGTCCAGGTACTCCAGGCTAGAAAAGAGCAAGAAATTACAATCAGCAACAAAACTTGTAGAATTTTTTTATGCTTTTCTATATGTCTGTTCCTATACAGCTGACCACTGCACAAAACATACATTCCTTTTTTTTTTTTAATACTGTGGCCGATGGACGATATATACAACTGTAGAGCGGTATACGTCAGGAGCTTATGTTGGAGGTGTACATCAGGATATCTTCATGGTAAAGGCTGCAAAGCAGTGTGCACAGGGCCCAAAACTGGGTCGGACTGGGAACTTAAAGTGGCCCTAAGAGTAGCCCCATGTTGTAGGTGTGTCCAAACTGAAAGAAGGAGGGGCAATACAAGTAGGCGGGGACAAAAGAACTACCCCCGACTAGTTCTTTTGTGCAGCACAAAATACCGCCCCTGCAGAAACAAATACCACAG
Source organism: Rhinella marina (assembly GCA_900303285.1). Taxonomy (NCBI): domain Eukaryota; kingdom Metazoa; phylum Chordata; class Amphibia; order Anura; family Bufonidae; genus Rhinella; species Rhinella marina. The sequence goes on along the minus strand of ONZH01001362.1, from coordinate 12,630 downwards.
TGCATCACAAAATACCGCCCCAGCAGAACCAAATACCACAGTGCATCACAAAATACCGTCCCTGCAGAAACAAATATCAAAGTGCATCACAAAATACTGCCCCCGCAGAAACAAATACCACAGTGCATCACAAAATACCGTCCCTGCAGAACCAGATATCAAAGTGCATCACAAAATACCGCCCCTGCAGAAACAAATACCACAGTGCATCACAAAATACCGTCCCTGCAGAAACAAATACCACAGTGCAGCACAAAATACCATCCCTGCAGAACCAAATACCACAGTGCAGCACAAAATACTGTCCCTGCAGAACCAAATATCAAAGTGCATCACAAAATACCTCCCCTGCAGAAACAAATACCACGGTGCATCACAAAATACCTTCCCTGCAGAAACAAATACCACCGTGCAACACAAAATACTGCCCCCGCAGAACCAAATACCACAGTGCAGCACAAAATACCGCCCTTCCAGAAACAAATACCTCAGTATAATATTCAACTGTATCACTGTCCTGAGAACGTGAAGTTAGGAGGGCACCTGCGGCCACTTGCTAGGTTCACAGGTATCTGATGCTCCTGCATTAATTAATGCTGAAAGCATCAGATCTTTATGTACATGGCCGGCAGTTTGAGGAGAGCTTGGACGCCCCCCAGGCATCGGCCCACCGACACATTTTCCTGTACGGTCTATGACCAGTCCACCCCTGAACACAAGTCTGACACATGGCAGCATCTATACATGACGATGAGATACTCACTGCGCCCGCTGCTCTCTGCTCAGCTGCTGGTTATACCCGTCCAGCCGCTTCCTCATCTCTTTGCTGATTTCCTGCTCTTGTTGTTCTAAGTTCATTGCGGCGCGCGCAGCCAGCGTCCTCTGCCGGTCCCACTCCACGTTCTGCTGCTTCTCCTCCTCCTTTAGCCTCTGAGAACATCAACATAGGACACAGGGTTACAGGATCCATCATCCGTACTGTTAGAATAGGCAGTGGCATAAATGACAGGATGATCCTCGTTCCTTGTATCCCCTCACATAGATGAGCTTCCTATTCAGACCCTCTAAGTGTGTTGGTGCTAGCAGCAGAGTATCCTCACATTGTGACCTAATTCAAAGAGGACCTCTCCCCTCTCCTGACATGCTTGCATCCCCCATGTAATAACAATTCTGGAGCATTTATTTTTATGACTCTATGCTGTGCCATTCCTCTATTATTCCTGCTATAACTGATGGTCCAGATCGGTGTTACCACTCGGGGGGGGGGGTCCCTGCACAGTCTGATACTACCAGCACTGATTGGATAGTGTCAGACGGTGCCAGGACACCCCCCATCTGGTAATACCTATCCGGATCTTCACTGCAAGCTGCTAGTACTGTATTTTTCGCCCCATACGACGCATTTTTTTTTTACCCCCATTATGGAAGCGCTCATTAGCACCGGAGGACCAGGAAGTGGTGAAAGCTCTGTTTTCACCGCCTCCTGTTCCTCGGCCGTCGGCTGTGCAGCGTGAGGGCGCTCTATGACATCACACTGTGTGCGCCAGTTCACAGCACAGCCGGAGGCAGGATGAAGACAGAGTGCGGGCGTGAGGAGTGACGGCGTCCGGCAGCAGGAGAGGTAAGTGGTTTATTTATTTTATCTGGCATAAGGCTGGGGACTGATGAGAGGCATGGGGCTCTTATCTGAAGTCTGATTGGGGGTTATTCACATTGGGGTCTGATCTGAGGTCTTATTGGGGTCTTATTAACATTGAGGGTCTGATTGGGGCTGTGAGCTGAGGTCTGATTAACATTGGGGGTCTGATTAGTGATCTGACCTGAGATGTAATGAAAAATATTTTTTTCTTATTGCCCTCCTCTAAAACCTAGGTGCGTCTTATGGGCCGATGCGTCTTATTGGTTTTTTTTTTTTCGTTTTTACGTCTGGTCACAAAACAGAATGCTGACGGAACGGAAAACATCCTGATGCATCTTGAACGGATCTCTTTTCATATGGAACGCATGAGGACTAAATGGAAACGTTTTTTTTTTTTCCGGTATTGAGATCCTCTGCCGGATCTCAATACCGGAAAACAACAACGCAAGTGTGAAAGCAGCCTTACATAGGCATAATGTCTGATTCAGCCGTTAAAGCAGGAGCCCGGCTGTGACCTTGTGTGAATAGGCCCTCGTCATGTAATGCAAAGGGGTTAAAAGTGGGTTACCTGAGCGCAAACACTGATGGCACATGGCTAGGAGATGCAGTCAATGTCCAATCGATGGTCACCCTCCACCTCACCTACTTCATGCGACTTCTATGTCGGAAAAAGCTCCCTCTCTGCAGCGCCGCCGGTATCCCTGTGTGGAAGCGGAGAGAGGAGCCGGCGACGTGCACAGCCGGCATCCTCATCTCCATGGTGACAGGGGGAAAAGGAGCCGGCAGCGCACGTTCCCTTCAGCGTTCTCGTCCCCTTGGCAACGAGCAGGGGCAGGGGTTGAGTGCCAACCTAGATGAGTCGGCACTCAGTAATAATACTATGTATGACGTGGGTCATGTGACGCTGGCCACGTCACGTGACTCCTCAGTGTGATTGGTTTTTCTCTGTATTGCCTCACTAGCTCTTGTTAGGACTCTTTATACTTGAACTTGACCTCAGCTTGTTTACCTCGACCCTGACCTTGCTTGACCCTTTTGGACTGACGCTACCTCTTGGCTTTTTGACTTTTGGCTTCCCCTGGTTCTGGTTTGTGTCTCTGATACGGATTTGATCGCTTTCTTGGTATTGGACCTCGGCTTGGTAACGTTATGGTTCTGTGTAATTCTGTCATTTGTTTGTTTTGTGTCTCCCATTGTTCCCTTTCCTTTAAAGCCCAGCACTTAGCTAAGCTCGGAACCGCCGTCCAGTTGTGGACCGCTATTTAGGGCGGGTCGTGCAATCAGGCAGGGACAGCGGTGTGGGTGGACTCTCAGGACTCACTTGCTCCCCTTCCTGACACTGGTGCTTCAAAAATATGGCGCTTATCCTGACCACCATATTTGTCAATGTATTCACACCAGAAAACTGGTTAATTTCCTACTTCCCTTCACATATTACAAAGCTGGTTTCCTGCAGCCACCACTAGGGGGAGCTCAGTGCATAGCAGTTTATACAGTTATAATTGTCTTGAATAGAAGCTGTAATCATGATCTCCCCCTAGTGGAGGCTGCATGAAAGTGCAGTGTTTTCACAATGGGAACAGAAGGAGGAGTTGAGCAGCGGGCCCCTCAGTCACATGGTCTGCCTCCATTGAAGGTACCCCACTGGCCCAATCCAACCTGTAGGTCTCATACTCTTGTAGCACTACAACTCCATGCGTGCCAGACGGCCAACGCCTAAAGTACAATCCTAAATAAATTTTAGCTAAACCAGCAGGCGGTGTGAACTCTGTGTGCCAGTAGATTTGAGGGCATGCTGGAGGTAGTAGTCCCACAATAACTGGAGGGTAAAGGGTTGCAGAGCTGCTTTATTGGAAGCTGGGTGGGATTTTTGATACGGTACCTGCTTCTCTTGGCATTGCTGCTTCTGAGTATCTAAGATGGCTTTGAGCTGCTCCGGGGTCATGCCCTTCCAACGATCCGGCACCACGCGATGCGGCCCAAAGGCGCTGACTGCCGCCGCGGGATTCTCCGTCAGTATATCTCCTGTCAGGTGGTTGTAAATCTCTGAAAATTATTATCTTCTTCCTGCTGCTTCTGCAGTCTCTGGCGCTCGGACGCCTCCATGGCCTGGGCCAAGATCAGAGATGGTGGTCACCACAAGCCATAGAAAATGTCCGTTGTTGCTGACCATAAGAGATATCTGGATGACTTACCAAGGCCTGATTGAAGCTAGTGGTGGCCATGTCCACTGCCTTCCGACACTCTTCTTCCATCCTGCTGAGGTGCTGCGCTCTCTCGTCCAGCTCCACTCTCTTGAGGTCATATAAATTATCTGCAGGAAGAATAACCAGATCTGTTATCGGAGGGTATCAGGCCTGAATTAAAGGGATTGTCCACTTTATTTAGTACGACTTCTGAGGCCCCCTTCTCATGCAGGCAGCGCTGATGGATTGTTTTATATAACTGTGTAGTACCTCATTTCTCCTGTGGTGGCACTGCAGGGGAATTAAACACTTGCTGCCAGGTTCCTCCACAGATTATAGCTGGGGGTCCTAGAAGGGTGGCACTCTATGGTCTGTATATTTTTTAGGAGACCCTTCTAACAAAATGGGGATTGCCAAAAGGGCCTTAAAGGGCATGGCTATAGAAAATCAGCGGGCTACAGGGTGATCCATAACAACCCAGCCATTTTTCTTCACTGCTGTAGGTCAGCTTTAAAGGGGCAGGGCGCTGTAGATGACACTGGGAACAGAATGCTGTGGTGGTCAAAGTTAAGGGGGCAGGGCACTTTGGAGGTCACAGTTAAGGGGACGCTCCGCTATGGAGGTCAGTAATAAATGGGCAGCCATTGCACCGGTCGCTGTTAAAGGGGTGGGCGCTGTGGGGGTCACTGTTAAGGGGGCAGAGCACTGTGGAGTCCACTGTTAAGGAAGTGAGTACTGTGGAGGGTAATGTTTAGGGGCAAGGGACTGTGAAGGTCACTATTAAGGGGCAGTCATTGTGGGGTTCACTGTTAAAGGGGTGGTCACTGTGGAGGTCACTGTTAAAGCAGCAGGGTACTATAGCAGTCACTGTTAAAGGGGTGGGCGTTGTGGAGGTTTCTGTTAAGGGGCAGGGAACAGTGGAGGTCACATTTGAGGGGACGGTCTGCTATGGAGGTCAGTGTTAAGAAGCAGCATGCTGACAAGGTCACTGCTAAGGGTGTGAGGTGTTGTAAAGGTAACATTTTAAGGGAACGGAGCTCTGTGGAGGTCACTGTTAAGGGGGACGGTTATTGTGGAAATCACTGTTAAGGAGATGGAGTACTGTGGAGGTCAATTATAAAGGGGCGGGCGGTGGGCACCGTGGAGGTTACTGTTAAAGGGTCGGGGGACTGTGGAGGTCACTATTAAAGGAGCTTCTGCTGTGGAGGTCACTGTTAAGGGGGTGGGTTATTGTGGAAATCACTGTTAAGGAGATGGAGTACTGTGGAAGTCACTAATCAAGGGGCAGCCGCTATGAAGGTCACTGTTAAATGTGCAGGCACTGTGGATGTTACTTTTAAGGGGGCGGGACGCTGTGGAGGTTACTGTTAAAGGTGCGGGCACGGTGGAGGACATGTCCTAAATAAAAAGGAGGTCTGGTTTGTGACAGGAGGCATGTCTAGCCCACGCCACACACCCTATTCTCTCACATCTCTGGCAGAGTTGCCCTTTTACTGTTACACCATCTTCCTTGGTGCTGACCTGCATACTTTTGCTGTGCTTCACTCCTCTTCCTCTCCTCTATCTGCCCAGTCAGCCATTTTTTAGTCATATCAGTCTGCAGCTCTCTCCGCTTCTCCTCATTCAGGTCTTCACCGGCAAACTTCTGCAAGCTGGCAGGTCCACATCTGGGGTCGTCGTCGCTGACTCTGGCAGGCCGGTCCTTCTTCAGTGCATCCGGATCGTACAGGTCAAACTCTCTGCGGGTCTCGGGCTTTTGATTTTGTGCCCTGTAATTCTGCACAGCCTGGTCCAGGTCTTGAGAAAGCTGACGCTCTCTCTGCTCCAGCATCAGAGCGATTTTATCGTATTGCTCTCTGTCTGCATCTGTGGGTTCATGAACAGAAAGAAGAGTTGAAGGCTATGGACACTTTTGAGGACATTTTTTTATTATTATTGCATTGTACTCATTTCGGGCTAAAAAAAATAATTTTTTCAATTGGTCTTTATTAAAAATTGTGAGCCCTTTTCTCTGTACAGCCTTGAGATTCTGTAGTAGCAGGCTCTGTATTTTTACTGTGTTCTGTCAGGCAGTTTAGCCGATGGCTCCTTATCTCTGCTCTCTGACCTTATAAACACTCATAGCTTAAAGGGTTTTCCCATCTTAGAAAATGAGGGCATATCGCTAGGATATGCCCCATTGTCTGATAGGTGCGGGTTCCACCACTGGGACCTGCACCTATATGGAGAACGGAGCAGGGAGTGCTGTGCCTGCAGGACCCCAGGTTTCCCGGTACGGCCACCAACAGGCGCAGCTCCCCGCTGCTCCCATAGAAATGAATGGGAGCGCACCCAGCATGCTCGGCCATCGCTCGGCTAATTTCGACGGCCCCCATAGAAATGAATGGAGGGCCTCTGCGCATGCACAGCGCCCTCCGTTCATTTTCCGGCTCCGTTTTCGATATAGGTGCGGGTCCCACCTCTGGGACCTGCACCTATCAGTCAATGGGGGCATATCCTAGCGATATGCCCCCATTGTCTAAGATGGGAATTGCCCTTTAATTCTTATTTTACTGATAAGGGTGTGGCTTAAATAAGTGTTTTGAGCTTATAGAGATAAAGGTTATTAGATGACCGGCACAAACTGAAAGTAACATTCTCACAGCTTAGACAGTTAACCCTTTATGACAAAGCTGCTGAATTTATTTTTAAAAAAGACCAATTGTAAAAAATTATTTTAAGCCCAAAATGAGTAAAATGGAGTCATAAAAAAAATTGCCCCTGAAGGTGAAAACAGCCTTTAAAGTGTCACTAACTTTTCAAAAAAAAGATGTATCAGAAGTTTTGATTGGTGGGGATCTGAGCGCTGAGGATATCACGCTCTCTCTCCTCGCTGCAGAGGACGGAATCGGGACGGGCCCATAGACCTCTGTGTAGCCTGTCTCGTGCAGTGAGGAGAGAGAGCGTGATATATGAGAGCTACACTCTCCTTGTTCTAGAGATCAGTGGGGGTCTCAGTGCTCAGACCTCCACCAATCAAAACTTTTGATATGTGACGCGTTAAAGGGGTTTTCCGGGATTTTACTACTGATTATCTATCCTCAGGATAGGTTATCAGTATCTGATCTATGAGGGTCTGATACCTGGGACCCCCGCCGATCAGCTGTTTGAGAAGGTACAGGCACTCCCATGAGCGCTGAGGCCTTCTCCTAGCTTTTTCTAGGTCAGTGACATCACATTCATCGGTGGTGAGCGGGGAGAAGGTAGTGGCACTCACAAACAGCTGATCGGTGGGGGTTCCAGGTGTCGGATCCCCACCGATCAGATACTGATGACCTATCCTGATGATGAGCGCTGTGGTCTCTTCCTAGGCCAGTGATGTCACATTCATTGGTCACATGATCTAGTTGCAGCTCAGTCCCATTCAAGTGAATGGACCTTAACTACTCTACTTTCGGACACAGGTACTGGAGTACCCTCTCCAAGATGGCCGCTGACGCTCCAACATCATTCTGGGCACGCGCCGACCTGTTTTCCTACATTCAATCTACTATGCCCTAATCCAAGATGGCCGCCGTAACTTTATATACTAATGCGCATGCGCGAACGCCTGAACCGCTCGACGCGGTGCGCAGCATAACGCCCACACATGCGTCACTTCCCTCTAGCCTAAATAGGACGCACCAACCACGCACTACTCGTGGTGGCCAGCGTCCAGCATGTATCAGATCCACTAATGGTAAGCGTATCCCTATGTTTTATTTCCTTGTCCGTCCACACATAGCAGAACACAAAGGGACATATCTTTGACATGCTTATTCAGCATACCCCCTGTACTCCATATGTTTCTAACAGGGGTGCTATGCTATCTAACCATACCTAACTATATATGACTATCATCCACACTCCTTGGATGACAAGCTTATTCAGCATACCCCCTGTACTCCATATATCTCCAACAGGGGATGCCATCTAACCATACCTAGATATATATGACTATTATCCACACTCCTTGGATTATCATGTGAATATACTTTGCTTACCTGGTTGGACTATATCTTCTTACTAGAATATATCGTATAAATTGAATCACTGCTACTATACTGCCTTAGTTTTAGTTCTATTTTGAAATTTCATGGATATACTTTCCTTGTGATGTACTATCAGCAGTACTGGAATTGCCTCTATCACCTATGCCCATTGTATGTATAATTCCGTGTATCCAACTGGTCCCGGACCAGTAGCTAGAATTGTCCGTTTTTCATTTGATCTTGATGAAATTCTGCACAAAATGTGTTATTAATACTAATATTATTTTACTTTTGTATTGTAATTCACAATGTTTGTATATCTTTTGCTTTTTATGTACAACAGCTTGAAAAAGGGCATTTAACTATATGCCCGAAACGTTGCACTACTGTACCCCAATGAAAACCTGGCCTAAATAAACCAAATTGCAAAGCAACAAATTGGAGTGCTGTCTATATATATTTATCTACAAGTTGAAAAACGGTCCAGAGGTGGAGAGTGGACCCTAATTGATCGTGACCCTAAAAAAGCCCTTCATTAGGAGTGCTGTAGTCATAATTTTGTAACAAGTGAATGGACCTGAGATGCAATACCAAGCACAGCCACTATACGATGCTGTGAGGAGGCTGCGGCACTCACGGAAGTGCCACTGCCTCTTTAAACAGCTGCTCAGTGGGGTTGTCAGGTGTCAGACCCCCACCAATTAGATACTGTACAATCTATCCTGAGGTTAGGTCACCAATATTTTCTTTAGGAGCATTGTCAGGAGCTATAAAGCAGGTTTCAGAAACCTTCGGCACTCCAGCTGCTGTGAAACTACAACTCCCAGCATGCACACTTACTCAGCAGGTTCTTGTAACTCCCATAGAAGTGAAAGAAGGATTCTGGGAGTTGTAGTTTCAGAACAGCTGGAGTACGGGAGGTTGCTGATACCTGCTATAAAAGTAGTAGTCACAACCGGGCAGTGGTCCCTGAGATGGCACAAAGGCGCCAGTATCATAGATGGCACAAGGTAGGTGTGGGGCCCTATTACAGATTTTAACAGGGACCCTAACATAGCCTAACATAGGCGTCATGTCTGATTCAGCCGTTGAAGCAGGAGCCTGGCTCTCTGTATATCAGCATCAATATCAATATGTATATATACATCAGTATCTGATCAGTGGGGGTCCGACACCTGGGACCCCCGCCAATCAGCTGTTTGAGAAGGCACTGCGGCCTTCTCTTAGCTTTTCCTAGGTCAGTGACGTCACGTTCATCGGTCACGTGGCCTAGGAGCGGCTCAGCCCCATAGAAGTGAATAGGACTGAGCTGCAATACCAAGCATGACCACTATACCATGTACGACGCTGTGCTTGGTGAGCGGGGAGAAGGTAGCGGCACTCACAGGAGCGCCAGTACCTTCTCAAACAGTTGATTGGCGGGAGTCCCAGGTGTCGGACCCCCATCGATCAGATACTGATGACCTATCCTGACAATAGGTCATATCATATCTAGTTTGGAGGCTGTACCTGCTGGATTAAAGGGGTTTTCCAAAAGTGTAATATTGATGGCCTATCCTCATGAATGATAGGTCATCAATATCTGATTAGTGGGGTCCAACTCCAGCACCCCCGACGATCAGCTGTTTCAAGAGGCTGGTGAGTGCCAGTGCTTCTTCTTAAGCCAGTGACGTCATGTTCATCGGTCACGTGGCCTAGGAGCAGCTCAGCCCCATTCAAGTGAATGGGCTTGAGATGCAATACCAAGCATAGCCACTATACAATGTACGGCGTTGTGCGTGGTAAGCTGTGAGGATGCTGCAGCTCTCACCGGAGCATCACTGAATCAGTGGGGTTGTCGGTTGTCAGACCCCCACCAATCTGATATTGTATCATCTATCCTAAAGTTAGGTCACCAATATTTTTCTCCTAAAAAAACCCTTTAATTCCTTAGGGTCATTGTCAGGAGTGTAGCTATTAATCAGGTATCAGCGACTTTTCAGCACTCCAGCTGCTGTGAAACTACAACTCCCAGCATGCACACTTACTCAGCTGTCCTTGTAACTGAAAGAAGGATTCTGGGAGTTGTAGTTTCAGGAGGTTGCTGATCCCTGCTATAGACAGTGTAAAGGTGGCGGTCACAACCGGACAGTGGTCCCTGAGGTGGCACAAAGGCGCCAGTATCATAGATGGCACAAGGTAGGTGTCGGGCCCTATTACAGATTTTAACAGGGGCCCGGGAGCTTCATATTATGCCTCTGGCCATCATGTAGCTGTACAATGTATCACTATAGGACAGGGATCAGCAACCTTCAAAACTCCAGTGAAACTACAACTCCCAGCATGCACGCTTACTCGGCTGTATTTGTAACTCCCAGGGAAGTGAGAGGAGGATTCTGGGAGTTGTAGTTTCAGAACAGCTAGAGGTTGCTGATTCCTGCTATAGGACACTTGCATGAAGAGTCAGGCTTCCTTCAGGCTCTGTCATACTTACCAAATGCCTCCTCCCGCTCCTTCTCCGTCTTCTCCAGTGTCTTCCTTTCCTCCACCTGCTTGTCCAGTGCGGCCACATCAACCTGCACAAGAAGGGCATTAATACATAACGTCACCAGAGATCTCACCAGGGCCCGCAGGACCCTCAGGACGTACCCCCATTGTCCGAACTTTGGCGTTGAATATTCGGCTCTGTCTTTGCTGCTCTCTGTTTCTTCGCCTTTCGATGGCAGCGACTTCCTTCAGGTCTATGGGGAGATCCAACTTGTACATGGCCGCAGAAGGAGAAGACGCCTGATGGTATCGACAAATAAGATGGACATGTCAATGTATACTAAGCAGTGTGGAACTACAAGGCTCAGCACTCTTATTCCAGAAGTCATATGCAACTACAAGTCCCAGCATGCATAGTTATATATGGAACTACTATCCTCAACATGTCTACTCTGTCCTTAATGAAAAACTACAATGCTCAGCATTTTACTGTGCACCTGATGAAGAACTACAATCCTCAGCATGTCTACTCTGCACCTGATGAAGACTATCATCCTCATCATGTCCACTCCGCACCTGATGAAGAACTACAATGCTCAGCATTTCTACTGTACACCTGATGAAGAACTACAATCCTCAGCATGTCTACTCCGCACCTGATGTGGAACTACATGCCTCAGCATACCTACTCTGTACCTGATGTGGAACTACAAGCCTCATCATTGCTACTCCACACCTGATGTGGAACCACCTGACCCACCCCAGATATGGAACTACAATCCTCAGCAGGTAAAGTTTGTAAGTTAAGTTCTGGAATAACGCAGATGCATGGAGCCAATACAGACCTGCTCGTCCTGGAGCTCCTCAGCAGCGACATTGGCTGCTATAGTAACGGACCGTACCACTAGTATCCTCTTCTACACTATCCTCTTTTTCTGAACAGAATAATTTATATTTTAAGGTCCTAATTCCGGTCTTACACAAGTCTTGTTTATCAGTAACATTTCTTTATACTATTCCTGTGTCTATATTAGCGCGTAGTAAAGAAAAGGCGACATGCTTAGGACTTACTCCCCCCGCTCCCCGGATACCCAATGGGATATTCCTCCGTGTGGAGGCAGCCTGTCACGTGACCGTAGTAACCCGATGCACTGTCGCTATAGTAACAGAAACCTTCGGGGTAACAGGAGGAGAAGCTGAAGTTTTTGGTGACAGTAAAGCTGGGTGTAGACATGGCAGCACATTGACCGAAAATACTACCGTGTGTGAATCAAGCCCGGTGTAGGTTAAATAACGCTTGCACTTTTAATAGCAACCAGCAGAGGGCGCCAGTTAACCCTCGCTTTTAAACCAACGATAAGTCCTCCACGTAGTAGAGGCGCAGTATTCGGCTGTACTGGTGGCTTCCTCTCTACGGTAAGCGCTTTCGGCAACCTGTGGCGATGATGGCTGTAGCGCTACAATTGTATCCTTCAACATTGTGTGAAGACCCCGGGGAAGAGCGGACTACTGCCTGGTTGTGGTGACATATTTAGTGGATTAAAGACCCTTAAAGTGCTGCATCGCTCAGTAGTGTGCACTGCTTCTAGGGGAAGGTGGAGAATCTATCCTTTGCAACCTATCAGGTGGCTGCTTTGATTTTTTTTTAACAGCCCCTGAGAAATGAGAGCCGGCATCTGATTGGTTACAGGAGGAAGTGGAGTGGTTGTCTGTTGGGACCTATCAGGTGGCTGCTTTTATTTTTCCCACAGCCCCTGAGAAATGAGCTGGCATCTGATTGGTTGCTGAGAAAATTGGAGCAGCTGTTTGCTGGGACCTATCAGATGGCTGCTCTCATTGTCCTAACAGCCTCTGAGAAATGAGAGCATGCATCTGATTGGTTGCTAAGGGCAGCTGCTCCAGTCTACCCTTGCAGTAGCTTTGATGAGGCTGCCTCATCAGTCTGAGTGCAGGCGGTCGTGGTGGAAAGTGGCACCGACGAGTGCCTCATACATGAAGATGGTGACTATTTCCAGATTAGAATACCGCCCTCTGCATAATGACTGTGAGGGCTTCTTCATTGTAAAGGGATCATTTACTACAATATAGTAAAGTCTCCTTCAGACAGCCGCCATGTTTTAATGTACGTAGTGTGACAACAAGACCGTGACCCGACCAGCATCTACACCCCACGCATAGATCGACCCAAGTTCAGTTCATTAAAGGGGTTGTCCCATGACAATAACTTATCCCCGATCACAGGATAAAGAGGTTCTGACCACCAACAATTACAAGACCAGGGCCTGTTCTCCCCTATTTTATAAGAGAGCAGACACACATGAGACTGGCG
>ONZH01001359.1:0-111176 GCA_900303285.1 Rhinella marina | reverse complement strand
AGGGAAGAAGGGACATTCATGAATGGGTCTAAGACAGGGGGTCCAGCCAACCTTCAGCACTCCAGCTGTTGTGAAACTACAATTTCCAGCATGCTCCATTCATTTCTATTGGCGTTATGAGACAAGCAGAGCAAGTGTGCATCCTGGGAGTTGTAGTTTCACAACACCTGGAGTGCCGGAGGTTGCCTACCCCTGGTCTAAGAGAACTAGTCAGTCTGAGCTTAGGCTCAGTAGAAAAAAGGAGCACTTGCTGCTAACTCACGAGCCAGCCTGGACCCAGATACATCCAGAGCTGGGCCTGAACATCTACAAAAGAAGGACATATGTAGAGAAGCCCAGTGGAGATAACCAGTCTAAAAGGACTTACTGACTTCACGGCATCCATGTTCAGTAGTTGTCTCCAGTGCCCTAGCATACTGAATAACAGTCTTGCCTGCTGTCAAAATCTCAACATCCCAAGGTGGATTCTGTGGACATGTACCGTAAGTACAGTAAACATTAAAAAAACGCAAAGTTTTTGCCTGCTGTTCGGGGGAATCGCCCTGTGGGTTGTATTGCATTGCTTTACAAGAAGTATTGCACCTCATGCCTTACTGTATGTTAGAGATATCTAGTCAAGCGTATGGAAGACTAATTTGACCTACCTGTGTGGCAGTGAAACCTATAACATCTGTGGAAAGCGAATTTGCTGAATATCTGCCTGATAACTGATCTGTTTGCATTTGAATTCTTCTATAAAGATGGCTCATGTACACTTGTATTTTACAGCTATTTCAGAACCCCACAGTAGCCCAAATGGCCATATTGCACTTCAATTTTATTTTTTTTTGTTACAGTTTTTATTTTCTATCAGAGATTCTCCATAGCCTGTTATATTATGGAGACACGTAGACCTAGAATTACTTCAGGGTAAGAATATCTCTGTAATATGGACAACACAAGTCTATAGCTCCGCAGTGTGCATGGGGTTTCCATTACATATTTCCCTATGTTTAACCCTGTTAAAAAACATAAGCAAGGTGAAGTACACTTTTTGGTCAAGTGCTGATTTGAACCTTTTAACCCTTTAGATGCCACAGTCAATAGCAGCATCTAAGTAGTTTAGAGGGAAGAAGCTCACTCAGGCATCGGCACCGCCTCGAATGAGATGTCTGTAGTCTGCATCTGGGGGGCCGAATGAAGGCTCTGAGGCCTGCTTGCAGTGTATGCCTAAAAGGCTGTGTAGCCTGAAAGTGCCTGTCAGTATCTTACACAGAATAATATACTGTACTGCAAAAGTAGTATTGTGTATTATAGAAGTGATCAAGTGATTGAATGTACATACTGACCCCAGAGAATAAAGTTATCATGTTATTTACAAAAATGTAATGGCGGTCAAGTAACCCACCATATAAGTCTATTATAACGATACCCAATGTATTATATTTGCTTTTATAGAGGCTGGTTACTCTGTATCTGTTCCAACGAGTGAGCCATCCTTGTCCAATATTGTAATTTATGCCACAAAGAATCTCACAAAGTTTACAACATAAAAACTCAATGGTAAGCTATTAAAACGCCGCCATTAAAAATTCTATGTCCTGCAAAAAACTCATATGGCTACATCGACAGAAAAAGAAAATTGCACTTACCGGTAATTGCTTTTCTTGAAGCCCATGACAGCACCCATGCGAGTAGGACCTCCCATCCAGGACAGGAAACCTGAGAAGATAAAAAGGTTCATACCCCCTCCACACCTCAGTAATTTGCAAGGAGAAGTCCGGAGGATAGATAAAAGTCAGAAAAGGAAATAAAAAATGTTTTTAAAGGGGAGCAATTTCTCCCATATTATTATAGAGCCAGCGACTCAACTGTCTTCCTCAAAAAATAGATAGTGTAAGAATAAAAAATATGGGTGGGACAAAATCTTGGGGTGCTGTCATGGGCTTCAAGAAAAGCAATTACCGGTAAGGGCTCGTTCACATCAGCGTTATGCTTTCCGTTTGTGTTTTCCGTTATAACATGGTTATAACGGAAAATAACGGAAACCATAAGACGGAAGTCAAAACGGAAGCCTTTAGAGGCATTCCGTTTTAATCCGTCATAATAGAAGCCTATGAGAATCATAACGGATCCATTTGGTTCCCGTTATGCAAAACGGAAAACAAAGTCCTGTCGACAGGACTTTGTTTTCCGTTCAGCATAACGGAACTCAGACGGATCCGTTACGATTCTCATAGGCTTCTATTATGACGGATCAAAACGGAAGCCTCTAAAGGCTTCCGTTTTGACTTCCGTCTTATGGTTTCCGTTATTTTCCGTTATAACCATGTTATAACGGAAAACACAAACGGAAAGCATAACGCTGATGTGAACCCACCCTAAGTGCAATTGTCTTTTTCTCCTTGCCCATGACAGCACCCATGCAAGACTATAAAATAAATTAAGCCAGGGAGGGACCCCATTTCATGTCTAATACTTTATTCAAAGACAGGAAAAGAAACCCAACAGAAGTCCCACAACGAAATGCTCGATCCCCGCTTCCTGTGGACAAAGAGGTTCGCAAGCCAAACTAAAGAGAGGCCACTAGGAAGGGAAACGCAGAAGGCACAGAGGCCAATAGACACAGAAGGCACAGAGGCCAATAGACACAGAAGGCACAGAGGCCAATAGACACAGAAGGCACAGAGGCCAATAGACACAGAAGCCAATAGACACGGAAGGGCACAGAGGCCCATAGGCACGGAAGGGCACAGAGGCCCATAGGCACGGAAGGGCACAGAGACCCATAGGCACGGAAGGGCACAGAGACCCACAGGCACAGAGGCAGAGACACCAAAAGGCACATTTGCCTCTGCAGAGGTATAGCTGCCTAAGTCTGAAGTAAGACCTGCTATCCCTGCTACAAGTGTGAGCAATGCAGAAGAGAACTCACTCACTTTGACAAAACAAGGGGTAGAGAAGGCAGCACAAGGAAATTACCTAAGGCTACTTTCACACTAGCGTTTTAAAATTCCGGTATCGAGTTCCGTCATAGGGGCTCAATACCGGAATAAAACGCTTCAGTTTTGTCCCCATTCATTGTCAATGGGGACAAAACTGAACTGAAGACAACGGAATGCTCCTGAAAGCATTCCGTTCCGTCTTCAGACCGGAGAACAAACCGCAGCATGCTGCTGTCCAGGCATCCGCACCAAGACGGATCCGGAATGACCCCCAATGCAAGTCAATGGGGGCGGATCTGTCTGGTGTGACCACAATGGTAACCGGATCCGCCCTCCATTGACTTTCAATGGAGTTCATGACGGATCCGGCTACACACACACATACATACATACATACATGCTCCCCGGCAGGTCTTCAGAGCGGCGTAGGGACAGGTTGGCGCGCACAGATGACGATTCCACCAGGCGCCCAGCAGAGGGCGCTGTGGGGAATCGTCACCTGTGCGAGCCGTCCTGCTCCTCCGGCACTCCGAAGACCTGCCGGGAGCATGTAAGTATGTATGTGTGTTTGTGTGTGTGTGTGTACTGTGTGACATGTGTGGGGCCAGAGCACGGTTCCGGCTCCACACGTCGCTGCGGCAGTCCTGATCCGGCAGCACCCTTCACCTGCCGGATCAGGCCTGCCGCTAATGTGAAAGTAGACTAAGGCTACCCAATCAGTCCCTGAAGTTCTCCACCTGAAGCATCAACATTGAGTTATTCTCTACCTTCATTTGCAGCTGAGTAAAAACAGTATACACCCTTAGATAATTAGGATCCCCCATAATGTGAAAAAAAGGTCCCATCTGGTTTGATAAAAAGAAGCCAGCAAAAAAAAGAAAAAGAAACCAATTTACGACTGTCTCATATTTTTTGCAGATGTACCCTGTTCCTCAGGACCCGCACCGGACAAGACTAGAAGGGTTCGAGGGCACAGAGGAGTTGGCACATCCAGGATCACTTAGCTCTGACATATTTCAAAAGAGCAGAGGATCCAAAAGCACAGCACGATGTGCAGGATGGCTGGGTGCTTTCTCTGTAGCCAACTTGTAATGCACCCGACAATCTCCACCTCCACAGAGGCCCCTGCTGTGTCTTCTTCCGAAGAAAAAAAAAATCATCAGATATATTGTGACTGGAAACATCATAATCTTCCTTGTTAGAGATTTCAGAATCTGTAACTTAACTGTAACTGATCCCCACTGGGGCCCAAGGCCGATCCTGCTTCAGGGATTTAAGAGAGGATCCGACCTTAGATCTCACCCTGAACCCACGCTTCTTTATGCTTAGTCTTGCTATAAGCTTCCTTAGGTGTTTTTGTTACTTAAAAAAAACAAGCAAATAACAACAACCAAGAGTAAATAGGGTGGATCTCACCATATACCGATGTATACTTCCCCGTTCCTCAGGACTAGTACCGGGCTGATTGCCTGGAGTATTCCAAAGGGGTCGGCGCGTACAGAATCTCCCAGTTCCGACAAGGTCCAGACACCGGGTCCAGCACAGCACTGTGTGCATCAGATGAGAGCTGGCTGCCATTGGCCTCCTTTATCACATGGCCCACTCCTAATCCAAACAGACATAGGCCTATGCTTCCTGCAGCGTCACAGGTTGTGACGTCGGAACGCAGGAAGCCGCATATTGCCACCCGCCCCCACATGCTCAGTAAGCGCAACTGCCCTTGCGACCATCTTTAAGAAGTGAGCGGAACCCTCACCCCGCTGGCTGGACCGGGAGCCGCCTGAACACGGCCACAGCAAACCCCCCCCCCCCCCCCCAAGAGGCTGGGAGGAGGCAGGAGAAAACGGTAATTTAGTCTTACCGGTAAATGGGTTTCCAGAAGTCCTGACATGACAGCACCATGGAGGATGTCCTATTCATCTCTGTAGGGACAGGAAGCACGAGAGGTTAAAAGGCCCCTCCCACCCCCATACTCCAGTGTTTATAAATCACTACACCGGAATAATGCAAGTCTATTTTATTATCGTCACAATGTTAAACACCACATTGGAGCAATAATATGAAAATGACAGAACGTCAACAAAGAAATAGGGGGGGAATACTCAGTGCTGTCATGTCAGGACTTCTGGAAACCCATTTACCGGTAAGACTAAATTACCGTTTCCAGGACGTCCTTCCATGACAGCACCATGGAGATCTACCCACTAAGGTAGCTAGGGCGGGACCACTGCTTGCAAGACCTTACGACCGAAGGCCAAGTCCTGATTAGCCGAAACGTCCAACTTATAATGTCTTATAAAGGTGTGGAAATTAGACCATGTAGCCGCTCTGCAAATCTGGTCTACCGAGGCGTTAGCACTCTGCGCCCAGGAAGTCGACACTGCTCTGGTCGAGTGAGCTGTCACAGTCAAAGGACAGGGAAGGTTCTCCAGATCATAAGCCTCTCTGATGGTATCCGTGATCCATCTTGCAATAGTCTGTTTAGATGCTTTGAGGCCTCTATTCTTCCCTCCAAACTGGACAAATAGGTTAGACGATCTCCTCCAGGAATCGGTTCTCTCCAGGTAGGTCAGGATGGTCCTTCTGACATCTAGGCAGTGATATTTTTGTTCCTCGACCTTCTGGGGAGAGGCACAAAAAGAGGGCAGAATTATTTCTTGTTCCCTGTGGAACGAGGAAACTACCTTAGGTAGGAACGAAGGATCCAGTTTAAGGATGATGCGGTCATCCCGGATTATCAGGTATGGGTCCGAAATAGACAGGGCCTGGATCTCCCCAATTCTGCGTGCAGTAGTGATAGCTATCAGAAAGGCCGCTTTGAGAGAGAGAAACTTCTCTGAGATCTCCACTATAGGTTCGAAGGGGGGATCGCAGAGAATTTTTAGGACTAGATTCAAGTCCCAGCATGGCACAGAAGGCCTTAAAGTAGGCCGGAGCCTACCCACCGCCTTGACAAACCTCCTAATCCACCTATGCTCGGCTATAGGAGCGTCAAGGAAACAAGACAGGGCAGAGATCTGTACTTTTAGGGTGCTAGGTTTTAGACCCATATTAAAGCCCTGTTGAAGAAAGTCCAGAATCTGATTGATAGATGGGGAGATGGACCCTGGATGATTCAGATTTAACCAGGACCTGAATCTCTTCCATACTTTACCGTAAATAGCCGCAGTCACCGGCTTCCTACTATGTAGTAAAGTGGAGATTACCTCCTCCGACAGGCCCTTGCTCCTTAACATCTGCCTCTCAGGATCCAGGCCGTCAACCTGAGTCTGCCGACGTCTGGGTGGTGAATGGGACCCTGAAGGAGAAGATCCCCTCTTACTGGAAGGGTAAACGGGCTGTCCAAGGATCTGTCCATCAACTCTGAAAACCAACCCCTCTTGGGCCATGCTGGAGCGATCAGGATCAGGTTGGTGGTGCTCGATCTCAGTTTCTTTAGCACTGCTGATATCAGAGGTAAGGGAGGAAAGGCATAACTGAGGCTGAAGTCCCAGATCTGAGACAATGCGTCTACTGCTGTGGGGCTGTCTCCCGGACTGAGGGAGAAAAACCGATCCGTCTGAGTGTTTCCCCTCGTAGCAAATAGATCTATCTGTGGGATACCCCACCTGCTGCACACGAGACTGAAGACCTCCTTGTTTAAAGACCACTCCCCCGGATGGACGCTCTGGCGACTTAGATAATCCGCCCTTGTGTTGAAGGCTCCCTTTAGGTGTACGGCTGTGATGGACAACACCGTCCTCTCTGCCCAGGAGAATATTTTGTCTGCCAGGTCCTGGAGTAAGGGGCTTCTGGTCCCTCCTTGCCTTTTCAGGTAACAGACAGTTGTTATATTGTCCGACAGTACCTTTAAATGGTAACCCCTTATAAGATGCTCGGCCGCTCTCAATGACTCCAGCACTGCCTTTAGCTCTCTGTAATTTGAAGATCTCTGACGGTCCAGGGAGGACCAAATGCCCTGAAATGAGATGTCTCCTACTTGGGCACCCCAGCCTCTCAGGCTGGCATCTGTGGTCACAGACTTCGTCGGTACAGGATCCCAAGGTACGCCTAGTAGGAGGATTCGCGGGTCTAGCCACCATACCAGAGAGTCCTTTACTGCGGCTGAGAGGTGGATCTTTGTCTCCAGGGACTGACAGTTCCTGTCCCAAATTGACAGTACTAGGTTCTGCAACTGTCTTGAGTGGTATTGAGCCCAAGGGATCACCGGTATGCCAGAAGTCATGAGGCCTAGGATACTCATGGCCTCCCTGAGTGTACAGCTTCTGCGATCCCTGAAATGAGTAATCCTCTCTCTCAAGGCAACCTGCTTGTCTTCGGGAAGAAAGGACCGCTGGGCTATCGAGTCCAACTCTATTCCCAGAAATACCTTCCTTGTGTGTGGAAGAAGATCTGATTTGGAGACATTCAGGATCCAGCCTAGACGCTCCATCAGGGATCGAGTGAGCGCTAGGTCCTGCATCAGCTGGTCTCTTGTACCAGCCACAAGGAGGAAGTCGTCGAGGTACGGTATGATGGTAATCTGTCTGCTCCTGAGGAAGGCCATCATCTCTGCGACTACCTTGGTAAAAAGGCGGGGCGCAGAAGATATTCCGAAGGGAAGGCACGTGAACTGGTAGTGAAGAATCCTTCCTCCTGATCTGACCGCAAACCTTAGGAACTGCTGAAAGTGCTGGTGGATGGGAACGTGGTAGTACGCGTCCTTCAAGTCTATTGTGCACATGAAGGCGCGCGGAGGTATGAGAGGAATCGTACTTTTTATGGACTCCATTTTGAAACGACGGTACGCTATACACCTGTTCACCCCCTTCAGGTTTATTATAGTCCTGAAGGAGTTGTCTGGTTTTTTTATCAAAAAGAGACGAGAGTAATACCCCTTGAATCTCTGGGAATTGGGTACTGGTGTGATGGCGTTCTGGAGTATTAATTTTTGGACGCCTGCAAGAAGCTGGGACTGGAGGGAGGATGATTTGAAATGGGTTGACTGAAACCTCCTTGGAGGATGTCTCCAGAGTTCCAACCTGAAGCCCTCCCTCAAAGAGTCCAGGATCCACTGGTTCTCGGTTATCCGAGACCACTCCTCCACAAAGTGTCTCAGTCTTCCTCCCACCGGCCTGGCGTCATTGTTTAGAGGAGGTGTTGGTAGAATTCGGGTTGAGGAGGAACCCTCTTCCTCTGCCTCC
Organism: Rhinella marina; assembly: GCA_900303285.1. Lineage (NCBI taxonomy): Eukaryota > Metazoa > Chordata > Amphibia > Anura > Bufonidae > Rhinella > Rhinella marina. Next base: position 103,069 of record ONZH01001359.1, on the reverse strand, counting down.
TTTCGGGTAGCTCCACCTACCAGTCTTGCCCTTCCCTCTGGGAGGAGCATTTTGAAATGATCTTGAGGGCCGGCGAAAGGACCCCTGTTTCCTGGGTCTCTCCTCGGGAAACCCTCTTTTCTTATCGGCCGTCCTCTCGAGGATCGTATCCAGGACAGGCCCAAAGAGATAAGACCCCGAGAATGGAATAGCGCACAGCTTGTTCTTAGAGGCAATGTCCCCTGACCACGGCTTAATCCAAAGAGCTCTTCTAGCCGCGTTTGATAAAGCCCCATTCCTGGCCGCGCAGCGAATTGACTCAGCGGAGGCATCCGCCAGGAAATCAGTAGCCATCTTGAGAAGGGGAAGGGACTCCAGAATCTCCTCTCTAGAGGTCTTGCTTCTCAGGTGGTTACCCAGCTGTTCCAGCCAGAGACGCATGGCTCTAGCCACCGATGTGGCGGCAATGTTGGTGTTAATCCCCAAAGCCGCCGATTCCCAGGTCTTCTTAAGAGCCCCATCGATCTTTCTATCCATAGGATCCTTCAGCTGAGAAGAATCCTCAAAGGGAATAGTGGTTCTTTTAGCCACCTTCGCCACCTGGATGTCGACTTTTGGGACCTCTTCCCATAGCTTCGTGTCCTCCGGGTCGAATACAAGTCTGCCCTTAAACTCCCTGGAGAGAAAAAGCTTCTTATCAGCTTCTTCCCATTCCTCTTTAATCAGCTCCTTTAGGTATTTATTCACCGGAAAGAGTTTCTTCCTTCTCGCCATCAGGCCCCCAAACATCTCGTCCTGAACCGAGTGGGCCTGTTCCTCCTCTTCTATCGCCATCGTATCTCTGACAGCGGAAAGAAGGGATTCTAAGTCCTCATTGGAGAAGAAATATTTGCTAGGATCCTGGGATCTAGACGAGGAATATACTTCTTCTCCTTCCTCAACCTCCCCTTCAGACAGGTAAGGAGGATCCTCCTCCGACTCTGAGTCTATCAGGACACGCGGTTTCTTGCAAGGGGGTGGGGAGGGATTGGAGACAGGAGCCAAGGTAGCCACAGAAGCTTGGACCTCTTCCCTTATGAGAGCTCTCAGGTCAGATAGAAAGGAGGGCTGTTCTTCCTTAAGAATGTTGGCCAGGCAGTCCTGACAAAGCTGTTTTTTGTAAGACTCCAGGAGACGCTTTGCACAGGTGGCACATTTTCTAGTTTTCTTTTTGAGGGAGTCAGATTTACGAGCAGTTTCTTTCTCCACCTGAGGGAGGAGAAAGAAAGTAAGAGGGTTTTACGGATTCCTTAAGAAAAAACAGCCAGAGGAGCAAAAACCTCCCAGGGGGGAGTAGGACTTACACGAGCCACAACAGGGGGTTCTGCAGGAGCCACGGGCTTGCCAGAATTAGGGACCTCCATGATGAGCAGCTCTCAAAATTACAGACAGCATCTTTATACTCACCGGGGGTCCACCCCCTGACGCCGCGCCGCTCCCCCCTCTTTCCTGGAGGAGGGACTCGATTCCAGAGAAGAGTCACCCGGCCTCCTCAGCGCGAGACCCCCGTTGGAGGGTCTCCAGCGCTGAACGCTGGATGCCGCCATGCCTGGAGTTCCGGTCACGTGACCCGCGACCTCTTCCTGTCACGTGACCCGCGACGTCCTACAGTCACGTGACGCGCGCTCCCCGCCTCCACAGGAGACGCTTGCACCCGGAACACGCCGACGCGACCTAGGCCCAGGCCTGCGCAGACGCCGGCACCAGCCGAGGGAGGAGCCGCCGCCGAGCCCAGAGCTCCCTAGGGAGAAGCGGCATCGGCGCCCCGATACCGCGGCCCTGTACACAGAAGGTATCGGGGCAAGCCAGGGGACCTCTTCCCCGAGAGGTGCTGGCCAGGACACAAAGGGGAGTGAGGAAGAGAGAACCCCCGACACAACCCCGTCCATAGGTAAGATTTCTTCGTCCCCAGAGGGGAGCAATGCTTCCATACATCCCTGTAGGGACAGGAAGAACACTGGAGTATGGGGGTGGGAGGGGCCTTTTAACCTCTCGTGCTTCCTGTCCCTACAGAGATGAATAGGACATCCTCCATGGTGCTGTCATGGAAGGACGTCCTGGAAAGGCAGACTTGGTCAGCAGCTCCCAAAGGAGACTAACGCCGCCTGGGATACGTCCCTTCACGGTTTAGTAGACCCAGACCTTCCCCAGCTCCAGGGTGTGAAACCAAATCTAGGAGCAAGAGCTCCCTAGGTACATCCTATCCTGAGGACAGGAAACCTAAAACTGAGGTGTGGAGGGGGTGTGAACCTTTTTATCTTCTCAGGTTTCCGGTCCTGGATGGGAGGTCCTACTCGCATGGGTGCTGTCACGGGCAAGGAGAAAAATAAACGTTATTGCTCTTGGAATGCGGAGATTCAAAAAATGAAAAAAAGTGTATGGTCACCAAGGTCCCAAATGCATACAGGGGTTAAAGCTGTCAGCATGGTAAGAATAAATGAAAACTGGCATACTCACCTCGGCGATCCTCCATCATCCCCATTCTGTCAAAGCTCGTCTCCAGCCGCTTGCAATAATGCTGTTACACAGAGACATGTGACTGCTGCAACCCATCACCGTAAGCAGCAGGATGTTGAGAATGGCAAGGTTGCACGAATCCTTAGGCCTCATTCACACAACAGTGTTCGCAAACCACGGATCCGCAAAACACGGACACCGGCTGTGTGGACTCATTGACTTAAAGGAGTCCATGATCCACAAGTTGCGGCCAAAGATAGGACATGTACCTTCCGGATCAGTGTTGCGACATGTCCTATCTTCGGCAACATCTTTCTTAGGCTACTTTCACACCTGCGGTGTGGGGCTCCGGCAGGCTGTTCCGGTGGGTGAACAGCCCGCCGGATCCATGCTGCCGCAGGTGCACGTGTGGGGCCGGAACCGCGCTCCGGCCCAATTCACTGTAATGGGGGTGGGCTGCGGATCCGGCCACAGCACGGCAAACCCTGCTGAGAGACGGCCGGAATGAAAATACATGTTACAACAGTCTTATTTCTGACTGCCTCACCTGAATGAAAGCTGACCCCTCATCAATGTTCTGTCATTCAAAGTCATGGTAGGTTTTCATTGGAGGGTGTCCTCAATGACATCACTAAAGCTCCTCCCCAGATTCTTCGGATAAGGATCTTGGGCACAGGTTTCAGCGCGGATTTTGTGCTGAAAACCAGGCCAAACCTGCGCGAACACTGCTGTCCATTGTTTTCAGTGGGAGGCCAAGCAGCTGAGGATTTTTTCAAGACCATGCCAAGAATGCACAGGTCGATTCTCGGTGCGGTTACAGCACGGACCCCTTGCTAGGCTACACACAGTGGAGGCCTGCTCGTAGTTTAGTTACATTCAATAGAGCTAAACCTAGAGCGGTCCTCATGAAAACCCACAGCAGTTTATGCCTTTGGATACATCTGGCATCTGTGGGTGAATCAATAAGGACATTGAATTACTGAGGCTTGTCCCTGTGCACCAAAAAACACAGCGTACCCCAATGGTATCGCACACAATGTAGATTTTGTTGCAGATAAGGCCCTTTTCACACGAGCGAGTATTCTGCGTGGGCACAATCCGTGACGTGAACGCACAGCACCCGCACTGAATCCTGACCCATTCATTTCAATGGCTCTGTGTACATGAATCAGTTCTGCGTTGCGTGAAAAATGCAGCATGTTCTATATTCTGCGTTTTTCACGCAGCCCTGGCCCCATAGAAGTGAATGGGGCTTCAGTGACAAACACATTGCATCCTGAAGCAAGTGTGGATACAATGCGTTTTTCACTGATGGTTGCTAGGAGATGTTGTTTGTAAACCTTCAGTTTTTACCACGTGCGTGAAAAACGCAGCAAAATTCATTGCAAACTGAACTACTGAATGCAACCGCAGACAAAACTGACTGAACTTACTTGCAAAATGGTGCGAGTTTCCCTGAACGCACCCTGAGCCAATCGGTGATGCTCGTGTGAAAGAGGCCTAATAAAACTATGGTTTATCATTGAACATCAGCAGTGATGCCGTAAAAATTGTTATTGCTGGCATAACGGTAATCGCCACTGCCTGCTATGATCAGTGGCTCCCCAAGGCTCATTTGCGCTATTGGGAAATACAGGGAACAACACAGTATAATATACTAGAATCTACAGTATACACTAATTATATTAACCCTACCCCCCAAATAATAATACATTTAGTGACTATATATTACCAACATACAGAGACTAAATGATAAACACTGTAGCCCCATACCATGACCGGATATCACTGCCATACAGTGAGCGGATAACACCACCATACAGTGACTGTATAACAGGGTATAAGGGGGCACAGTATATGACAGCATAGAGCAAGAATGGCCAACCTGCAGCTCTCCAGCTGTTGCAAAACTACAGCTCCCAGCCTACAGCAGGCATTGTAGGTTTACAACAGCTGGAGAGGTGCAGTACAGGGTATGGTAATGGGCATAATGAAGGGTATGAGGACATAGTACAGGTTAGGAGATACAGTACAGGGTATAAAGGGGCATAGTAAAAGTTAGGAGGCGCAATACAGTGGTATCCCCTTGTATCACTGTACCTCCTATAGGGTATATTAATGGGGCATAGTGCATGATATAAAGGGGCACAGAGAAGGGTACAGTACAGGGTAGGGGTCACAGTACATTGTATCAAACTCACCAGTGTTGGTCTGGCTGGCCACCAGGATCCATACAGCCACCAGTTAGTAGTATGAATCAGGAGGTAGGCAGCAATGCTCAGAGGTAGACGAGAGCTGAGACACAGCGCTGCTCAGGAGCAGGAGGTCAGCGGCGCAAGGTGGGTGTTCCAGCAGGCTGGTGCATCCAGGGTCCTCCTAGTGCTTCCTCTTGGAGGGCCCCGTGTTGTCACTGAAGTGACACAAATAATTGGTGGAGCAGCAGCTTCTCCACCCATCAGCTAACACAGAGGAGAGGTAGGAGAATCCCTCTCCCCTTGTTATGTGTGGGTGGCACCATCTCACCCCCTCCCCCTTCCAGGTAACCAGTGCGCCACAAGAAGAGAGGGTAATTATACAGTAAAGTGAGTGCCTATTAGAAATACCTCCCTGCTGGCAACGCTCCTGCTTCCGGGCCCCTTCTGAGCTCAGGCCACAAAGCAGTTGCTTCCCTGATAGCTACACCGGTGGTTGGCAGCACATCCTCTGCCCAGGGAGCTGTGCTGCCAACAAACAAGCATTTTCACATTCACATAAAATACTTGATCATACAATAAAAGAGCATTTGCTCAGTTGCTGACTGATCAGCAGGACGTTTACTGAGGCGACGTTCATTCACCCAAATGTCGGCCCAAGAAAAATGGCCTTAAGACAGAATAATGGAGGTTTTAAATGTCTGCAAAAGAAAGTTTCTAGGATGGAAAATGCCATGCTTGGGCACCCTATAAACAGATAGGCAGACACATGGGTGTGCCTTACGGACATCTCCCTAATGTAACCAAGCAGTTCTGTAACCGCCTAAAATACTAGGAAAAAGCTAAGCACGTCACCAGTAAACAAACATCCCTGACCTGGGCTAAATGACAGCTTCGTTTAGGACTGTTGGTGCGGTCACCTAAATCGCTTGCCGTGCTGTTTAAAGGGTTTCTGTCAGCAGAAAATAGCCCATATAAGTGGCTGGAATTTCCCATGTGCCCATGACAGGTGACACCATATATGTAACTAAAAATCCCCCTACTGCTGCCGTTATCTCAAAAAAGTGATTTTTATAATATGTAAATGAGCGTTCGCTACCCTGCACCTAGTATCGTCTTTAGCCCACCTCTAACCACGCCTTCCTTCTTCAGATTGACAGGGCCAGGCAGCTTCTTCTCTCCGCTGCCGGCCCTGTCCGTAGCTGAAATCCTGCACCTGCTCCGTGCGCTTTACATTCGGCGCAGGTGCAGTGACTGCTGATGCCTGCCGAGTACTGGCAAACCGAATGTAAAGCGCACGGCGCAGGCGCGGGATTTCAGCTACGGACAGGGCCGGCAGCGGAGAGAAGAAGCTGCCTGGCCCTGTCAATCTGAAGAAGGAAGGTGTGGTTAGAGGTGGGCTAAAGATGATACTAGGTGCAGGGTTACCGCCCCCTGCACCTAGAGAACTCTCATTTACATATTTTAAAAATCACTTTTTTGAGATAACGGCTGCAGTAGGGGGATTTTTAGTTACATATAGTGTCACCTGTCATGGGTACATGGGAAATTACAGCCACTTATATGGGCTATTTTCTGGTGACAGAAACCCTTTAAGGCCCCATTCAGACAACAGTGTTTCACTGTACGGCGGCGGCCTCAGGAAGCGCACGCCGTCATAGCAACCAATGACGCCGTGCGCTCCCGTCCTCTGGGGCAGCACAGGCCGGGCTTTCACGGCCCGTATACGGCCGTGAAACACGGTCGTCTAAATGGGGCCTAACACTACATTCATATGTGAAAACAGCTGTGCAATGGGCGTTTTGACGGCCGTCACACAGCAGTTTTCAAAACCATTCTAGCCCAGTCTACGGGGCTACATTTTTATTTATTTTTTTTAAGCCCAGTAAATAGCGGTCGTCAAAACATAGGACATGTCCTATTGTCCTATTTTTGGCCGTTTTCACAACCAGATGTACCCCTTCGACAAGTTTTAAACGGCTGCTTAGACTCCTTTTATTCTGAAGGACCTGCACTCAAGTGTGAGGACATTACAGCTGAGGACCACCAGGGGGACATTAAAGACAGCTAGAAAGTGGGCATACAAATGGTTGGAAAAAAAGACCATGAAAACCTTACTGTGTGTCTGTATTTAACTGTTTTTTCTCCCTTTGTGTGAATGTAGCCTAGACAGCACTCTACTGCCGGCAAACAAGGATTCTGTACAGGGACTAGCAATGGCATTAGTGATCTCTCCTCCCCATACTGTGGAGGAGATCTCTATGTATATGCAGCGGTCTCCTCCACTGAAGAGCATGAGATGGGCAGGGAGGAACGCTTCCTTCTCCACAATCATCTGCTACATGGGGTAGAAGGGCTTTTAGATAACACTCTTTAATTACTTTATTTTTTATTTTACTTGGGGACGAGCGCGGTCTTCATTACAAGAAGGTATGTAGGCAGATTCTCCAACCTGTGCATAGTCGCCTAGATTTGGGCCCCTCTAATGCACACAAATTATTACCATTGATCGCCGACGCCGAACATGACCCTCACCCATGTAGAGGCAACGTGTCACTGAAAGGGAAATAAACTCCACAACAATGCAGTAGTGTACCAAGTGTATATTTCAATTTACTGTATGCAATCTAACATCACATTTGGTCATAATTTATCGAATATACATAAATGATTGAAGTAATAAAAGAACTCATTTTCAATAGAATAAGATTTTTGTGGGAAGAAAAAAATAAAAAATAAAAACAATACACAACAGAATTTAAAGCCAGGTCCAAGGTTCTCAGCTTCTGAGTGAGTTTGCTCCTAATAAAAATGCAGATTTTTGTGAAATGTATATATTATATTTTTTTATATATATATGTATATATTGACAGATCTATATGGAGCAAAATTATTTAAACTATGTATAGGAGTCTACATGAGAAATAGAAGGGGAAAAAAAATTAGACACACTACTTACATATTCACAAAGCAGAACATAAAACTTTCACTTTTAAAATTCTCTTTTCTTCAGTAAACTAAATCTATTTTGGACCCCACCAGAGGGGGTGAAAAAAAATAAAAAATAAAGGACCGAATATTAACAAAAAAAAAAATTAACACATTTAACGTTTAGGAGGTATTAGCTTTCCAATATATACTGAAAATATATTGACTGCAGAATCCCATTATAGGCCAGGGGCCGTTACTCTAGGGGACTTAATAAATATATTCCAATTTAGACAGCAATATCGTTTCACAGAGTCATTGAAAGATGCGGCGACACTTTACAGTGAACATTGGCCACTTACAAAACATCTGTTGCTTGCCTAAAATGCTTTTTAGTATTCTTTATACAGGGTTTATATAGTAGCTTATGAAATACGTAAAAAGAAAAGTCCCTTCAAAGTCTGGACTTGGGTGAAATTTCATATCGATCTCCCGCCTCTTCGGATGTATAGATAACTGGTACGTATGGCTGCAGCAATCGGTACAGTAATATAGGACATGGGGAGACACGAGCTAGAGCACCAAGGTACCCACCTTAATAGCAGCAAGGACCTTAGGCAAGTGGACAGTACACAGATGGTAGACTATTCTCCAGCTTGATCCGACCTAGGGCATGGAAAGATGTGAGTGCACTCGGTGGTCGTGATGGGACCCATGCGCTACACTTGCCTTGTGGTAGTTATCACCCAGCGTACGGTTACGTCTTTCCATGCTGGACATCGGATCAAGCAGAGGAATACGCCTGGACAACCCCCTTAACGACAATTCCATCCAAAACAGAGTATTGGCATGAGGAACCTTTGTAAAAGAACCTGCAAGCTGCCCGCCTGTACAGAAATACCTGATGTTCTGGTGTAAGAATCAAAGAATTAACACAAGATAGCATGTAAGAAAACCAACTTCATTGTTCTAGTAGATAGTCGATGCAATATTGCTCCCCAAAAAAATATATATAATATTTGTAGAAAATAAATAACAGAATTGTAAAGTTCATTGCAGTTTGTACACATCTGAAATCTCGACCTGACGTGATATTCCTATTAACAGAAAAAAAAAAAAGACAATCATAAAGCATTTATTTTAACAAAAATCTGAAATTTCTCTGAGCAGCTAAGAACTGCCGGGCGCTCTACATAAAAACTCCAAACAGCTATGACTAGTCAGCCCAATATAAAAACAGGAAATGTATACAGAGGAAACGCATGACCACATACAATTATTTCAGGGCAGCCGTAGCTCAGGTTCGGAGCCGACGGCTGCGGCACTTAACTACTAGGTGATCGTACAGACAGGATACATGATTGGGGGGGGGGGGGGGGTGTCAATGACACGACATGCACCCATTGAACTTAACCCCTTTTGCAGCTAGACTCTGAGAACATACAGTTTTAACCATTTATTTTTGGAGAAACAGAGCAGACAGGAAAGAGCGAGGGTCTCTATGGGTGAACTGGGAACAGGGGAGAGAATCTGCTTTCTAAAAACACACAATGCAGATTGTAAAAAGGGCATCTGACAGCAGATCTGTACCTATGAAAGTCATCTGTGGCCCCATGTTCACATGTGCCCGCATTACTGCCCTCTGACAGGACCAGGCAGGCGTGATGATGTTTTCACTGCCTGGCCCTGTGCAGAGGGGAGAAAACAGAGCCTCTAGGTGCAACGGCAACACCTTTGTTGCTCCTAGAGGCTCATTTGCATATATTAAAACTTCATTTGGACACATATGAACATGGGAACAACACAGAGGTCTTCAGCTGTCAAGTGCACATGTAACAGGTCAGCCAGTGTCATATGGACAAATCTGCTGACAGATGCCCTTTAAAGGGGTTGTCTGGATTTAGGATATTGCCGACCAGTCCTCAGGATAGGTCATCAATATCAGATCGGTGGAGGGGTCTGACTCTCGGCAACCCGTGTCAATCAAATTGTTTGAAGGGACTGCAGCCCCTTTCAAACAGCTGATCAATGAGGGTGCCGGAAGTGAGACCTACACCAATCCCATATTGATTATCTATCCTGAGGACAGGTCAGGAAACCAGACAACCCCTTTAACGATTGGGGAAAAAAATAAAAAATAAAAGTGAATGGCCAAGTGCTAAAGTCAGGCATCTTATGGGAAAATATTGCCACGTTTAATAGAGAAGGATTAAAAGAACCTGGAGCCCACACTGCCTTACTAGAAGAAGCCGCGTGTCCACTGAGAATAGAAAAAGCAGCAATTCAGGAGCGAGTTACCGAACACTGAAACCACCTACGATCCGGAGTGACTCGCTGATCACTCCTGTTCAATCGTCCCCCTATATGTGCGATGCCAAAAGCGTAGACCGTTCTCCCACCCCAACCCAGGACCTGAAGACGTGTGACTTCAGCAATCGACTTGAGAGCGCGAACAAAACCGGTGGCCTTTACAGGTAATAAATTAAACTTTTAAGAAAACGTGAATACAGTCAATGATACAAAATAAAAAAAAGAAAAATCTATTTCTACGCGGCAGAAATGTGATCGAACGCGAACACGGCCTCCCGGTCGAAATTCATCACACGTTTGCAAAAAAAATAAAAATTTTTAAAATTCCCCAAGACCCATCAGATATGGACCTGCACTTGGCTTAAAGCAGTGCAGCCGGATCCTTACAGTGAAATACGGGTTAGCAATGCAAAAAAAATTAAAATAATAATGAAGGTTAAAGTCACACCCTAGTAGTGTAAGGAACGTCACATTCATACCTCAACATCTCTCCTCATATTAACCAAAATTAATGAGACATGTATTAACATTACAATAGTAGTTTTAGGCTCTGATAGGACCAACATAGCTATATCCTATAAATAAAAATACATTTCTTTCATAACTGATTGGAGATGTTAGGACTCTGTAAATTTCAACCAAATGGTTGGATTCTGTACAGTCCTGTGCAAATAAAAAAAAAACTAAAAAAAAAAACAAAAAAGAACTTTTTTTTTTTGCTATAAGGCTTTGACCCTACAGTTTTCACAGCAACAACTATTGTCCAGCACAGTACCATGTTTTGTAAGCCTTCAGGCCCATGTTCCAACAATCCACGTGAACATCCCGTCCAGCTGCAGCACCCTTGAGTTTAAATGCCAATTGGCAGTCAGTCGTCTATCGTCATACAAACATCTCCTGACTCATCCCACCGAGGTTGAGGTTTCGGTCGCTCCCAATGTGACGGATCGTTCTGTTCTCCCCAGCGTGACGGGTCATTGTGTTCTGCCCACCGAGAATGGTCGTTCTGATCTTCTCCTTCATCAACTAGGTCGTCGTCGGCATCTACCGTCTCCACAGGGTCATTATCGTCGTACTCTTCATCCCTGGGGTAGTCTTGGTCTGTCACTTGTTCTACACCAGCCTCCTGAAGCCCCGGCTGGGATTTATCCACACAGTCTACACACACTCCGTAGCGTCTAGAGCCGTGCCGAATGCCAACGCTCGCTGCCAGCATGAAGATCTTTTTACATACCATGCACTTGTACTTCTTGTCCTTCTTATGCACCTAGAAAAACACCAAGGGAAACCTACTTTAGGCAACAGTTAAACAACAGTATGAGAAAGCCACGTAAAAAAACTACTATACCAAGAGGATGTTAAAGGCGTGTTCTGAGATTTTTATACTGAGGACTAGAGTTGAGCGAAGCGAACTATGGATCTTAGATCTGAAGTCGATTTGTTCAAATACTTTGTTTTAATGCTGCCTCTGTGGAGGCAAAATTCATTTCGGCTGAAGTCACACAAGACTTAAAGGGAACCTGTCATCTCCGAAACACCCCCTGAACTAGAGTAAGCGTTGTATAGTGTAAGTGATGCTTAATCCGAATATGTAAGTTTTATCTTCATACTCACTTCCATTCTGACTCTGTTCTCCCACAAACTTGCAGTAAAATGCACTCACTGGACTCCAGTGCTCACTCACATAATGGAGACGACTCAAAGAAGAGTCCTGTCAATGCATTTTACTGCTGGTTTGTGGGAGCACAGCGTCTGAATGGAAGTGAGTATGAAGATAAAACGTACATATTAGGATTCAGCATCACTTACACTATACACCGATTACTCTAGTTCAGGGGGGTTTCGGAGATGACAGGTTTCCTTTAACCGAATGTATTCACCAATCACTTCTGCATCTTTAAAAACAGCAATCCAAAGTCGGGTTTGGTACCGAGGTACCAGCTGGTACCAAAACCCGAATTCAGATTCCGAATTTGAAATATTTTTAAAGATATAGAACCGAATACTGAACTTATTTACTGAAGTCTCATGTGACTTCGGCTGAAACTAATTTTACCTCCACGGACACAATATATTTTAATGATGTACGGACAGGTTTCCACACAGCATTAAAACGGATCGACTTCAGACCTGTAATCCAAAGCTCGATTCACTCAACACTACTGATGACAAAATAGTCATAAGAATAGATGCTGCAGAAGTGTTACTACATGAGTAATGCAAGTGGCAAAAAGTAAGGTTGAGAGGCGATAACCCCTTTTAAAAAGGACCTTTCTAGGACTGGTGGGGGTCCAACTGCTGGCACCCCTACAAATAAGTGCAGGGTACCCCGCGGCCTCTGCATTGTTCCAGGCACAGTGCTGTTCATTGTATAGTGGCGGTGCTTGGTATTGCAGCTCAGTCTCAGACCATGTGACCAATGAACTTTACGCCACAGGCCAATGAAGAGGCCGCAGCACTGCCCCTACCAACAGCTGATTGATGGGGGTGCCAGAAGCTGGACCCCCAGAGATCTCAAAACCGATGACCTATCCTGTGGACAGATCATTACTTGAGTCCCAGACAATCCTTAATTTTTGTTCTGTGAACATCCCTTCAGCCCCACTGGTCTAGATAAGGCAACCTGCGGCCCTCCATCTGGTGCAGAACTACATCTCTCTACATGCCCGGACAGACTACAGCAGGACATGGTGGGAGTTGGAGCTTTATAGCAGCTGGAGGGCCGCAGGTTGGGCATCTCTGGTCTAGACTGTAGAGCTTTACTGATAACTGCATACACTATGTTTTTGACAATCTGTGAAGCTGACCATAGACAAAACAATCAGTGAAGTATCCGTCCTGATATCCTGAGATGGGAAGACTCCTATAATATAGCAGTAACGTGGCCCCTAGAGAGTTACATACCAGGGAATGTCTCTTGACGTGCTCTCTTCGAGTGAACAGCTTTCCACAGATATCACAGCTAAAAGATCTCACTCCCGTGTGAATGAGTAAGTGTCTTTTCAGTGTTCTTCTGTATTTGGCTACGTAGTTGCAGTGAGGGCATTTTAATTTGTTGAGCCCGGCTGATGCATCGCCTGTAAAATGAAATAAATACGTTAGGGGGGGTCCGACTGCCGAGACCCTCACCAATCACAAGAACTAGGGTTCTATGTCCCCCATTTGAATGGACACACTGGAATCAAACATGTAGTTCTCGGTGCAGTTTTCTGAACTACACACAAGGGAACAGAGAAGCATCAGGCTTTCACACCATGGTTGACACCGAATTTTCCACTAGTAAAACCACCATCACAATCTGCTGTAAACTAATCAGCATAAAACCACAGTAAAAATGCGTGTGGTTTTTCAATTGCCTCCAAAAATGCAGGTGAAAGCGCAGCCTTAGGCCTCATTCACACCTCTGTGCCCATGATGACATCAGTGATGAGAGGGTCAATGTTCCATCTGATGTCTGGGACGGATCAGCGTTTGGTCAGTGTGTTCTTTCCATAGGTCATCCATATTCCACATACCATGCTAGGCTGAAAATGAACTTCGAGGGCATCTCCTACCTGAGGTCCATAAAAACCAGAGACCAAACAAAGGTTTTCACGGACACAGTAGGACAAGCTCCTGTGAACCCAAAGTTCATGTAAAACCACTAATGTGTGACTACACACTTTAAAGGGGTTCTTTATTTTTGGGGAACTGATCCAATAGCGCTTGCTCACACTTAGGTAATGGAGCAACGTTGCGATTTTCAATGAATTCACTTAAAGGTAACGTGTCACACTGAACATGGTGCTTGAGCTAAAGGCAGCGTGTTATAGATCCAGAGGAGTTTTGTGGGGAAAACATTGGGTATAACCTGTATTTTGTCCATTTAAATCTCTGTTCATTCCGGGCTTTGAAATCAAGGAGACAGTCCTATCAGTGATTGACTGTTTTCCCTCTATGACTGTGTATACAGAGATGGCTGGCCATCACCGATAGGACCGCCTCCTGGACGGCCATCACCGATAGGACCGGCTCCTGGACGGCCATCACCGATAGGACCGCCTCCTGGACGGCCATCACCGATAGGACCGCCTCCTGGACGGCCATCACCGATAGGACCGCCTCCTGGACGGCCATCACCGATAGGACCGCCTCCTGGACGGCCATCACCGATAGGACCGCCTCCTGGACGGCCATCACCGATAGGACCGCCTCCTGGACGGCCATCACCGATAGGACCGCCTCCTGGACGGCCAAGCCCAATATGAGCGGGGGTTTAAATGAATAAATTACATTGTACTGAATCTTCTCCCATAAACCTATTTACCAATCTCCTCAGCTCCTCCTGCTCTATAACATAACTTCGGCTCAGACACCATTTTCAACGTCACAGGTTCCCTTTAAGTGGATTCATTCATAATGGTCGGACAGCAGAGCTTACATTGCATTTTCATGGTGACAGGTTCCCTTTAATCAATGTGATACCGATGCTGACTTCACTGAACATCAGCACCTTTTCTCTCGCAACGTGGCCTTTATATGAAACATGCCTACTAGCTGACCAGCTCAGCGTCAAGCCTTGTTTTGGCAAAGAGTCACCATCAGAGCTTTGAGGGGCTCTGTTCATTAAAAAAAAAATTAAAAAAGAACCAAATGGAAAGGAAAGACGATGAAACTGATACTTTACCATTCTCCCACGTTTCCCTTTGCCACGTCTCGGGGAACATACTGAACTTGAACTCATTTGAGGTCCCTAAAAAACAAACAGTACAAATATTAATTTGCTCTCATGATTTGGTTTTCTACAACAGAATTCGATGCAATAAGCCCAGTGATCACCACTCCTTGGATATGATAGTGGGCGCCGTGCCCTTCCCACCACCCTGTATCTGCAGCATTATGTGGGGCTGGCATTAGACAAGCAGAGAGATCAGGAACACTTTACATGGAGCAGACAGATCCTGAACAATGGAGCGCTGCCTTTGTCTGCAGGTAGTCTGAGTAGATCTCAAGTTACATGCATAATGGAGGGCAAGGCGTCGAGGGGCGACCAAGCCTCGCGGGTCACCGAGCCCCCAGGTGTGAGCGGCTTCATCCCGCCTCATTATAACCGCCAACTGGAAACAAAGCGACTCCAACAATACAATCTCCAAGTCCAATTAACGTGAAGGATCTGAACACATCACACATGGGACAAACAGAACCACAGCAAAAAGAAACACATTCAATGTATCTGTGAATAAAACAACTAAACCATTTAGTGCCTGTCTACCAGTGTTAGTGGGTTTTCTTCTCTATACTGGTCCACAGTTCTGATCCGAATCAGTTAATTAGGATAGGTCATCAGTATCAGATTGGCGGGTCTGACACCCGATCAGCTGTTTGAAGAGAAGGCAGCACTCATACAAGCGCTGCCTTCTCTGCTCTGTTGCAGTGTAATGTACAAGTATGGCGTCCCCATTCACTTATATGGGACGGCTCTGTAGGATTCACTTGAACAGATGGAGCCGTGAATGAGGACGCCATTATTGTAATTACACTGCTCACGTCTTATCAGTGATCGAAAGCATTCCCTGGGTAAAGGCCAGATAATCGCTAACGAGCGTTCATCGGGTAATCGCATCATTCATGCGGTCACAAAAATCGGTGTTTGTGCTGTCTACACCAAGTCTGTATGGGGACGGGCAATGGCATTAGCAGTCGCTCCTCCCCATACTGTGGAGGAGAGCGCTGCACATAAATGGTAGGCGATAGCCAGGAAGAACGCTTACAAAATAGGCCCATGTAAAGGGTGTGTGTCACTGATTATACGCCCCTGGATGCAGATATAGTAGAGATAGAAAATGTATAAGTCACAAGCTTTACAGAATCTTTTCCAACAAGGCTATACATCAGTCTGCTCAGCTCCTCCTGATCTATAACCTGCAGACTAGACTGCATTTCATGGCCATGTAGTTTAGACAGCTGTTCCTCCAAAACACATGAGCAGCGTATGCATGTGTTCTCAAAGGGCCCAGGGAAAACAACTGACCAAGGCATCCGAGGGGTTTAATGTCTGCGGTCAGTGTTTTCTCCAATCACAGACATTACTTCCAGGTGTCTGATGTGGAAAACAGCAGGCACTCGTTGGCTATCGCGCTCTCTCAGCTCCTGAGCGGGGGACAAATTTAAACCCCATCTGTCAGCAGATCTGTACCTATGACACTGGCTGACCTGTTACATGTGCACTTGTCAGCTGAAGACATCTGTGTTGGTCCCATGTTCATATGTGTCCACATTACTTACACAAAAGACGTTTTATTATATGCAAATGAACCTCTAGGAGCAACGGGGGCGTTACCATTACACCTAGAGGCTCTGCTCTCTCTAAGAAAAGTTACATCCACAAATGGGGGATTTACCAAAGGTTGTCGCCAGTTATCTGGTATACAAATATGAAAGTGTTATGCCTTTTAAGTGGGTGTGGCTTAGCTTCCGGGGCGTGTCCTCAGATTTACTACAATTTACTCAAGAATTTGCTTGTCTTGTACATGGCGTCATTACTGCAGGACGAGCAAGGACGGAGCAGTGGGACATTTAAGATTTTTTTTTCTTTACAGATTCCTGCTTTTGCCCATTTTTTTTTAAATCTCAGCCAAAATAAAAAAAAAAAAAAACTCAGGTATCAAAAATAGCCAAGCGCTGGCTCAGCCATTTCCGACAGGCCCATAGCCATGCATGAGCGGTGTGCTCTCCTTCACTTCGGGGCACCGTTTGGGAGACAGGAGCGGGTCCCACACCTATCAGACATTGATGGTATATCCGAACTATATGCCGACAATATCCCAGATGGGAGCACCCCTTTAAGATTGGCAGTTGTGACAACCACGGGCACCTAAAAGCATCCTCTTAATAAATCTTCATGCTGATCAATTTAAGTGCGCACATTTTGAAATACTGACAAACTCCGCATATAAAGGGGGCCGAGGACACCTCTGGGGGTCTTGTCTCCGAACTCCTGTTCAGTCACCCTCTCGCCACCCAAAAAAAAGACTGCAGTAAGGGAGGGCGAGAAGACAGATAGCAGAGATAACGTCTCAGGCTACATTCACACCACAGAGAAAAAGACTTGTGTTCTTCATCCCTGTGCGCCAGAGGGAGATGCCCCCAATTTATTAAGAGGCAGGGGCCGGCGGATACTTCAGCTATAACGTATGCCACAGACCGCACTAAGCTCCGCCTCCTTTTCCATCCACTTTACTGAAGTGGCAAGAAGCTTCAAAAGTTGCAAATTATTGTGGAGAAGCGTCGTGTCCCATAATCTGCGACTTTTTATGCCAATATTATGGAGTAAAGTCATTAGTAATTTCCCCACGGTCAGATTTTTATGGGCACTTTTAGCACTGTGAATCCATTTCAGGCCGTACATACGTTTTTAATAGCAGCCATTAAAAAAAAAAAATAAATAAAAATCATCCTAACCCCTGCAGTGCCATCAGTATATATTATGCCCCTCTGTAGTGCCCCCTAGACATATATAAGCCTCCACCACCATCAGGGCTGTATTACACCAACAGATCATCAGACCCATCATTTGTCAGATGACATATCACACACACCAACTATTGGTCTGATTGGACAACAGAAATTGGTCAGATAATCTGTTGGCATAAAAAAAAAAATAATAATAATAATAAAAATAATAATAATAAAAATAATAATAATAAAAATAATAATAATAAAAATAATAATAATAAAATAATAATAATAATAATTAAAAAAAAAAAAAAACACCACCACCACACACACTCACCTCATCCACTTGCACCCGGGTGGACACTCACCACTCGCTCCTCACTGGAGGCAGCAGGACCTGATGCTCCCAGCGCTGTGATGTCACACCACCATGCTGTGTACGTCAGGTCATGCTGCCTCCAGTAAGCAGCGAGTTTTAGACTTTTTTTTAACAATACTGGTTATTCCGAACATCACAGAAAATATAACAGCCAGACTGCACATTCCTGCTGCTGGACCTGCAAGAGGAGCCTGAGTAAAAGGTTTTGTGCTGCATGGTGTGCCATCACAGTATGATTGTACTGTAGTAACTCAGCCCCGTGGCCCGTCCACCATTTTCCCTGAGCACATTAGCACTCCCAACCACTATGCTGTGCAGGTAGAGGCAGCCGGCCCCAGTCACTATGTATGTCTACTGGTTATTCGCTCGTAGTAAGCATACATCTAATGTACAGGGCCCTTGTCATGGCCGTGGATCCTGGCTCTTCACTTCTGTATAAAGGCCATCTCAGCAGAAGTCTCCAGAACTAGTGATCTCTATGCCTAGAAGTAACATCTGCTCAGATAACCCACACTGGCACAATGGAGAAGATCATCCAGCCGACAGCCAGTAACTAGTTCCTGAGGGCGGCTCTACTTCACGCACTAAATATACATATATCCTGCTGGAGATTTATCAAATCTGGTGGGAGGAAAAGCAAACAAGAAATCCATAAGCGTCCTCATAGGGGTTATCCCACCGTAAGAAATGATCTCCTGTCTACATGATTGGGAAGAATTATCTGATCAATGGGGGGAAAAGATGCTGGGACCCCCCACTGATGACAAGGAGGTGGTGCCCGAGATAATGGAGCAGTGTCACACAGGAGAAGCAGAGAACATTACTGCTATCTCCGGCAGTGCCATAGGGTGTAATGTATGACTGTGCACCTCCTTCTGATCATACCACCACTGATCAGATACTATCCCCTCTCCTGTGGATAGGGAGAATTTCTTCTGGTGGGACAACCTCTACAGAAGGGGTATTTCAGGGCTTAAAGGCGTTGTACAGCTTCGAAGGCAAAAAAAAAAAAAATATTTATGATTGCATTTTACTCATATTGGGTTAAAAATCATTTTTTCAATTGGTCTTTATCAAAAAATATAGAGCCGTTCTGTCACAAAGGGTTAACCGTTTGTCTAGCTGTGCCAATCCTACTTTTTACTTTGCACCGGCCATCTAATAACCCTTCTGTCTAATTTACTAAGAGGCCATAAACACTTATTTAAGCCACATTCTTATCAGTAAGATAAGAACCAAGCTATAATGAGTGTTTATAATGTCAGAGAGCAGAGATAAGGAGCCCGTTTGCTCCTGGTCTGGCGGAAAAGAGAAAACAAACATTCAGATCCCTCTATGACAGAATCTCAACCCTGTACAGAGAAAAGAGCTCCATATTTGTAAAGAAGAACAATTAAAAAAAATGATTTTTAGATCTAAATGAGTACAATGCAATAATAACAAAAAATTGCCCCCAAAGGTGTACATAGCCTTTAGATACTGATAACCTGTCATAAGGAGATCATCAAATCTGTGGGGTTCAGGCTCAGACCTCGCTGTTTTCAAGAGCTGTCCCACCAGAACTACACAGCTCTGCACACCTCCTAGTGGCCGTGCCTGGTTACTGCAGCACTGCCCCCATTTACGCCTCATTCACACGTCAGTGATGTCTATCAGTGATTGTGAGCCCAAACCAGGAGTGGAGCCTCCACAGACATAAGGTACAAGGGAAAGATCTGCACCTGTTCTGTGTTTAGACACGCACCTGGTTTTGGCTTGAAATCACTGACTGAACACTGACGTATGAATGAGGCATTACTTGTATGTAGCTGTGGGATCGTTCGGAAAACACATGATTGACGGGGGAGCTGGATCCCACCTATTTGATACTGATGACCGATCCTAAGGATAGATCATCAGTAATTAGGTTCTAGAAAACCACTTTAACTCTTCCTGATAAATTTCTCCCAGACAAATTCATACAGCAGTGATGTACATAGAGGTGCCCGGGACCTACCCGCTCCATCCTGGTAGCACTGCACGTCCTCCTCTTGGTAAGGGACTGGCTGCTGCAGCATGGTGTTACCATCCACCTGAAGTTCATTGTTTGGGGGGATGTTATACACAAATCTCTTTGTGGTTTGGTTTTTCCTCCGGGGCTTATTAGCCTCTTGCATGTTCAATGAATTTGAAGCCATATCGTTCCACACAAACACCTTTCCCTGAGCGGGGGGCTCAATTTCCGTAACCTCGGGGGAACTATCCTGAATCCACGTCGAGTCGTTGGCCTGGAAATTTTCGACCGAGGTATCTTCGACGCTGAACCCTTCCGGATCCATCTTGACATTGCTTGCTAAACTGGTGAGGTTGCGGGTGGCCCAGAAGCTGGCGGATTTCTGCTCCCGGGAGGCGTTCGCCTCGCTGTTCTTCCGTTTGTTATAGTTGACCACGACAGACTCCGGGGCTTCAGACTTTATGCTTATATTCAAGGCATCTTTGATGAAATTACGACACGTGTGGACCACCTCGGTCATCTGGAGATAGCTGGCCACCGTCATCACCTCTATGGCGTTTTGGCTTGTGAGTACAAGATTACCGGAGTACATGAAGTCCAAGATGACCGAGAACCCGTGAACGGCGACAATGTCCAAGTGCGTAACAGTGGTTTGGTCGCGGCTGTCTTTGTTTGTGAAACAGTATAAGGTTTTAAAAAAGCGGCTGCCTGCAACCAGGATGTTCTTGTGGGCGCGGAAAACCTTGCCGTTCACCACGATGTTGACGTCGCAGAGAATGCCCTTCTTCCTCTGGTCGTTCAGCTCCTGCAGAAGCTGGTAGCAGTAGGAGTTCTCGTTTGGCTTTATACTGTAGTCGCTGTACGTCTCTGGCACTTCCTGTTTTAACTCCAACTCCTGCAAAGAGAAAAAAAAAAAAATCATCAACACGACGCCATTACTGCGAATACCGCGCCAACCAAAAATACCTTTATGCCATCCACTACAGCAGGGTGATAAGCGGGATCAATAACCTCCGGCTGTTCCCAAACTACAACTCCCAGCATGCACCATTCACTTCTATACAAGTATAGCCACACAAATGTGCATGCTGGGAGTTGTAGTTTCATAGCATTGCCAAAGGTTGCTGAGCCCCTGGTCTAGGAGGATAGCGTGATGCGGTCTTAGGCTACTTCCACACTAGTATTGAGATCCAATAGTATAGTTATAATAGTTATAGGGTCTCAATACCGGGAAAAAAACGCTTCCGTTTTGTCCCCATTCATTATCAAGACATTGGAGACAAAAAACGTAAAATGCATTCCGTTCTCATGCCGGAGAGCAGCATGCTGCGTTTTTTTTTCCGTCCTGGGATGCGGAGCAAAACGGATCCGTCACGACCCAAAATCCAACTCAATGGAGACGGGTCAGTTTTCTCTGACAATAGAAAATGGATCCATCCCCGTTGACTTTCAGTGGCGTTAATGACGGATCCGTCTTGGCTACGTTACAGATAATACAACCGGATCTGTTCAGAACGGACACAGACGGTTGTATTATCAGAGCGGAAGCGTTTTTACTGAGCCAGCAGTAACGTCAGTGTGAACGCAGCCTTACTACATGAAATGAGATGGTATCAGGGTCGTTTGCTGTTCTGTCCACACATTATTTTTAGGCCTCGTGCACACGACCCTATCCGTTTTGTAGTCCGCAGACCGGCAAAACGCTGTGTGCGTCCCGCACCATTCTGTCCCGCCCTACTGGGAAAATGACTATTCTTGTCCGCAAAACAGACAAGAATGGGACACGATCTACGGGTTTACACAGGTCACACTGACCTCACTCGTGATAAGTCGCCGGCCGCCCTCCAATCAGCAGAGAGACAAACCCTGCCTGACACCCCCGGGGTATGCTGGGTGCCCCCATACACACCGGTGGTCGGGGGTCCAGACGACATTTATCTAGGAATGTATATGAGACACAGCAGGCCAAGGTTGTTTCTATTCACTTAAAGCAAGCAGACGTGTTCACGTCCTCAGGGAGGAGGTCACTGTAAAGTGCTGCAGGACTCCTCATAACCTCTTCTCCTACAGGGAAACTGAGGTCACAGCGACTTGTGGGCAACCAAGTGTTCCTGCGGAGGTCAGAGGTCAAACCTGCCCAGCAAATAACCAGATGACAGATCACTGGGACTTACCAACACTTTATGACTGGCGGGAGCCCCACTCATCAAGATAACAAAGGGGCCACAGCGTTCCCCGCTCCGCAGTCCAGCACTGTAGGCCCTTAGTTCTCAGGATTTGTGGGGGTCCTCGAAGTCAGACCCCAGCCGTTCATAGGGCACATCCTAGCTATATGCCATCACCTAGGTATACCCCTTTAAGGAGATGAGATCATGTAGTGAGCTCTGCACCTGCAGAGTGATTGTGCTGCCTGTGCATGCCTGGTAATGTCACCTCCCTGCCAGTCTGCTGCACACTACAGCCTGTCACAGCACAGATCCGGGGGCTGCAGCCTGTCACCCGTCAGGTAAGGGGCACGTGACGTCATCCCCAAGCAGAAGGAGGGGGGGGGGGGACGCTGTAACCCCGACCCATTGGGGAGCAGCCACGTAGCCACATGTCCCGCCTCACCCGGGACAGTCCAAGGCGGCGCCCACCTGAGGGGAGTCAGGGAGGGGGGTGCACAGGAAGGGGAGACCAGAGGGCGGGGAGCACACTTCCGGCCCCCTCTTGGAGAATGTAGGTCACCCCCTCCTCCTCCCCCCTGTAATCGGCTTACCCTCGGGGTGGGGTGCAGATCAGCTCTCCCATCGCCAAGGACGTGCCGCGCACACGTGACCACAATGTTTGGTGTCGGAGAGCCGCCATTACCGGGTCATTCGTCAGGACTACAAGTCCCAGGCTGGCACGAGGACAAAGAGGAGGGGGTGACCCTCCCGGGCCTTGGCATGCTGGGACTTGTAGTTCTCACAGGTGACCCCCCCACACACAGTGTAAAGCAGTACATGACAGCCGGCCACTTACCTGAGCGGCGGGGTCGTTGAGGCGGTGCTCCGCGGACTGGCAGTGCCGCACCAGCAGCGCCCTCTTGTAGGTGTGGGTGCCCTTGGCCAGCTCGTCGTGGCCGCCCGTCTCCTTGTGGCACCAGGCGCAGGACATGAGGCCGGTCTCCTGGCAGAAGCGCAGCCAGGCGAACTCCTGCAGCCAGGAGCCCTGGAAGGAGCAGTGCAGGCTGGGCAGCAGGGACTGGCTGCGGGCGGCGGGGAGGAGGCCGAAGCGCCGGGGCCCCTCTCCCTGGATGGTGCAGTCCTCGTCCTCCGGGGCCGCAGCCTCTCCCCGAGCCGCCGCCGTTTCCTCGTCCTCCTCCTCATCGTCATCCTCTTCCTCCTCGTCGTCGTCGCTGCTCTCCCCGCTGACTGACGCCCCGGCCACCCCGCTGCCCCCGGCCACGTTCTGCCGGCTCTCCGCCCGGCCGCCCAGCACGACTCCCGGGTAGGCCTCGTTCTCCTCCTCGTCGTCGTCCAGTAGGCCCTCGGGCTCCAGTTCCACCTCCACTTCCTCCTCGTCCCCGGCAGGAGCTCCATTCCCCCCGCCGTTCAGGTGTCGGCTTAACGACCAGGCTGAGGCCTCCTCCACAGACAGCAGTCCGGAGCCGACGCCATTGTTGTTGTTATTGTTCACAGGGGCCCCCGAGACGGCCGTGAGGCCTCCACCTCCCCGGAAGGCCAAGGTCCTGCGGTTCATCTCCGCCATGTCCGCGTCTCTCACAAACAGTCCAACCGGGGCCCGGGAGCTCCCGTGGGGGACCTGCTACCTCCCCCCGGTAGAAGACGTGACGTGCCCGCTGTGTGTGCCGCTGTCTGCCGCCGCCGCGGGGGATTCTGGGTACCGCTGCCTCAGCACACCTCACTCAGGCCCCTGAAATGCTCCGGCTTCCTGCGCCTCCGCCGCCGGGGATAGATGGCGCCCACAAAACGCCGCGTCTCCCTCCAGCACGGCCGAGGTCGAATGGCAAATGAACAACGGACTGCGCCCACAATGCACCGGGGCGCTGTCCGGAGAGGGGGAGTCAGGGGGGCGGGTGAGGTGGGGGTGGGGGAGCAGCTGAGGGAGGGGAGGCCTCCTCTACACAACACACAAGGCCTCACCCCACTCTCCCCAGCGCTGCACCCTGCCTGAGGCCAGGGCTCTGCTGCTGCCAGGGGCACCCCGCACCCCACAGCCCTGCTGTCACTGCTCCCTCCATTACCTGCAGCAGGTGCTGCCCCCAGTCACCTCCAGCATGGAGGGAGCACATGGCTCTGCAGGCTGAGGTGGCTGATACCAGGGAGCAGTAGATGACACAGTACAGCCTGGCAGGGGACATGGCAGTGAAAGTGTGGAGAATAGGAGGAGGGGAGATAATATTTAGGTCTCATGCACAGGACTGACTGCGGATCTGCAAAATACAGGAGCGCTCCGTGTGCCATCTGTACTTACCTGTCCTGATCTGCGCTTACCTGTCCTGATCTGCGCTTACCTGTCCTGATCTGCGCTTACCTGTCCCGATCTGCGCTTACCGGTTCAAATCTGGACTTGATGGTCCCGATCTGCGCTTACCAGTCCTGATCTGCACCTACTGATCCTGCACTTGCCGGCCCCGATCTGCACTTGCCGGTCCAGCATGTGCCGCCCTATTGTTAAAATTATTATTATTGTCTGCAAATGGACACGGATAGGACATGTTTTTTTTTTTGTGGGGCAGTCGTAAAGCAGACAGCACATAGATGACATCCGTGTGCTGTCCGCATTGTTTTGCAGCACCATAGACATGAATGGGCCCCTGTGTGATCCATAAAAAATGCAGATCGGACACAGACCAAACTACGGTGGTGTGTATGAGGCCTTGTACAGCATCACTGAAAGCTCCTATATCCAGAGCAGAGTGTGGACGGACCCTGACCGCAGCATTCTCGAGGCAGGACTCCGATCTATAA
The DNA here is from genome assembly GCA_900303285.1 of Rhinella marina. Classification (NCBI taxonomy): domain Eukaryota; kingdom Metazoa; phylum Chordata; class Amphibia; order Anura; family Bufonidae; genus Rhinella; species Rhinella marina. Next base: position 78,403 of record ONZH01001359.1, on the reverse strand, counting down.
ACTCACAACCACTGCTTTATTTCAGTGGATTAAAGGGGTTTTCCAAGATTTAAATACTGATGACCAATCCAGAGCATAGGACCCCCGCTGATCAGCTGTTTGAGAAGGCATCGGATATCGCCATAGCGCCACAGGCTTCTCACAGCTCACCAAGCACAGCGCCGTACATTGTATAGTGGCTGTGCTTGGTATTGCACTGAGCCCTAATCTCTTGATTGGGACTGAGCTGCTCCTAGTCCACGTGACCGAACACGTTACTTGGCATAGAAAAGGCAGTGGTGCTACTATGAGCCCTGCTGCCTCCTCGAATAGCTGATCAGTTTGGGATCCCAGATGTCGGACCCCCACTGACCAGATACTGATGACCTATCCCGGGGGTAGGTCATCAGTATTAAAGTCTCAGAAAACCTTTTAAAGACGTCCCTTGGAGTCGGGTTCTCCGAGGTTTTGCCCTGAGAACTTGGGGCAGATGTACTATTACTGCCCTAAAGTGAGGATAAACTAGACAAAACGGTAGAAGCTGTGCCAAGCTTACCACAATGGCGCACAGCGTGTGATACGTTTCTAGCTAGATATGTTGGCCACAAAAAAAATTTTGTGCACAACATGTATGGCAGTTTTTTGGCGCATATGGCATATATTTCATTTTCCGATGCGCAGACTCTCTTAAAGTAAGTGGCATTTATCTTGTAGAGAAATTTAAATACAAGGCACTTCCTAATGTATTGTGATTGTCCATATTGCCTCCTTTGCTGGCTGGATTCATTTTTACATCACATTATACACTGCTCGTTTCCATGGTTACGATCACCCTGCAATTCATCTGGGGTGGTCATGCTTGTACACTATAGGAAAAAGTGTCAGCTTCTGGTGGCCATGACCACACATGGACTGCTGGTTTTTCCTATTGTGTGCAAGCGCGACCACCTCTGCTGGATTGCAAGGTGGTCATAACCATGGAAATGAGCCGTACATAATGTGATAGAAAAATGAATCCAGCCAGCAAAGGAGGCAATATGGACATTCACAATACATTAGTAAGTGCCTTGAGTTAACTTTTTCTACATGATAAATGCCATTGACTAAAAGGAGACAACGGCTTTAATAATTTTGGTACATGACACTCCAGAGAATGTTTTTAGGCTAGTTTCACACCAGCAGCAGCATGGATCCGGCGGGTGAAGGGGCCCTTCACCCGCCGGATCCGTGCTGCCGCTAGTGTGAAACTAACCTTACAATGTTCACAATAGAAGACATCTGGGGGGAGATAAAACATGTTGTATGTCAACTGCTTGATCCTTTCTTGTACCAGGAGATAAGCAGCTGTCAGAGGGAGCTCGTCTCCCTGCCCCCACTGAAATGACCAGGCTTGTATCTGTATGTGGGGAGGTTGGGGGGTAGCTGTAGTATAGCGGCTGCACCATTGTTAGGGTGGACTCATTTCTTCTTCTCTAACCTGCTCTGGAAAAAATCTGGACTATGATTAGTTACTCAACCCTGACACTACTGGGGGGTTTATCAAGACTGATGTTTTCTACCCCGGTCTTAAGCCCTGCACCGCTGGAGAATGAGCTTAATTTATGACAGGGCTCAACTCATCATAAATTATAAGGGATCTGTCAGCTACATCCACCATATATCTAAAGGCAATGCAGCAGTGTGTACCAGCATTAAAGTGATACCATTGTGCGGTTTATACATGTAGACAAACGTCCGAAAATGAAGTGTGTTAGTTATGCTAATGAGCTTCAAAGTGCTCAGCGGGGCGAGATTAATGGTTGCCGGAGCCCAAACGTGCCCCCTGTAATAGCCCAAATGAATGAGATTACCGCTACTCTGCTATCCTGAACATAACACATATCGTGCGACCAGTGTCGCCGTATAGCGTACTCTAAATCTTGCGCAAACATGAAACAGGCAACTGCCTGCTTTTGCGCACTCTCCTCCGCGTTGGGTGTCGGACTCAGGGCGGCTACAGCGCATGCAACAAGATGATGGGAATGGTGATGAGGCGGGCAGAGTTTACGGAAGATGGATGACAATGGAGAGGAGAGGGGCGGACTGGAAGGTGTACTGGGCACAAGTAAAGAGGCGGGCTCTTATAGGAGGCTTGTTTGGGCTCCGAGAACCATTAATCTCGCCCCACTGGGCACTTTGAAGCTCATTAGCATAACCAAGAAACTTCATTTTCAGACATTTGTCTTCATGAACAAACCGCACAATGGTATGATTTTAAAGGGGTTTTCCGGGAGTTAACTACTGATGACCTAGCCTCAGCAGGATAGGTCATCAGTATCTGATCGGTGGGGGTCCAACACCCAGGACCCCCGCTGATGAGCTGTTTGAGAAGGCACCGGCGATCCCGTGAGCGCCGAGGCCTTCTCTTATCTTTTCCTAGGCCAGTGACGTCATGTTCATCGATCACCTGGCCTAGAAGCAGCTCAGACCCATTCATGTGAATATGGGGCAGTCCCTAGCCTAGGTACATGCTGGGGCATACAGGGATGGGAAACAATGGGAGAAAACAATAGACAAATTCAGAGTACACAATATAAGAATATCGCCAAACCAAAGTCAAAAGCAGGAGGTCAAGTCAATACCGAGGAACGAAGCAGGAGCAAATTCAAAACATGAGCCGAGGTCAGAAGCTGAGAAATAACGTAGTACCGGGGAATAAAACAAAGATGAGGTCAAGTTCAAAAGCCGAGGTCAAACACAGTAGTAGCAGTAGTAGTATTCAAACGCAGGTGACGGTAAATGGACCAATCACAGGCCAGCAGGTTGCCTGTTAAATAGGTCCACAGGTGGGTCATGTGACATGACCAGCGTCACATGGCACTGATACTGAATTGCCATAGGTGAGTGTCAGCCATTGACAATGAATGGGGACAAAACTGAAGCGTTTTATTCCGGTATTGAGCCCCTATGACGGAACTCAATACCGGAATTATAAAACGTTAGTGTGAAAGTAGCCTAACAGTCAGGAATAGCTGCTAACTAGCATCTAATATAACTATTTCACCAGAGAAGTGACCTTGATTGGTTGGATCTGAGTCTGAGACATTGTATGTTGAGTCTGGTTTCAACTCCCGATGGGTCAGAAAAGACCATTGTATCCTGAGGCCATTGTATCTTGAGGGACCACTGGACTGTGTGTTGTACCGCCACCATTCTAACATTGACATTGAAAATAGCAGCACAGCAAGAAGGATAGGTTGGTGCCAATCACCCAGATTATAGAGTCCATTATACAGGTTCAAAGGATGAAGCAGTGCTCCAGACTTCAGTGAACACATATGTAGATATTTTTTCCACCCATGCAACGCTTCAGCCCATCTCCATGAGGCCTTTCTCAAACCAGTCTCTGCTAATCTAAACTGTATTTTACATCAAGCCCATCCATCATATTTCACTGTGTCTCTGGTATTTTCAGGAGATATGTTTAGCCCTATGACCCCTGAAGATGCTAGAGATCCAGCAAAACATGTTGGGTGGGTTTGATGTAATTTAGATTTTAGATTAGCAGCGATTGTATCCCAACATACTCTACAGTCAGTAAGTACATCACTGGGAAAACATCATACACTTAAAGGGGTTTTCCAAGATTTTTATATTGATGATCTATCCTCAAGATAGGTCATCAGTGTCTGATCAACGGGGGTCCGACACCAGTTTTATACACACATGCAATATGAGGATAGAGTCCTGTGTTCTCAGTACACACTCTCTTGTACAGATAAATGCAACCTCAGTTCCAAAAAAACAGAATACAATGATTTGCAAATCTCCTAGACCCGTATTTTATTCCCAATAGACCATAGAACAAATATCAGATGTGGAAAGTACGACATCTTAGCATTTCATGAAAAAAATGAACTTGATGGAAACAGGGGTGGACTGGGAACTTCAGGTGGCCCTGAAAAAAAATTAAAAAAAATAAAAGTGGCCCTGTGCTGTAGGAGGGTCCAGATTGACAGAAGGCGGGGCAAGAGAAGTAGGCATGGTCAGCAATACCATAGTGCAGAACAAAATACTACCCCAACAGAACTGAATACCACAGTGCAGCACAAAATACTGCCATCTGCACCACAATATGAAACTACCATTGTCTTGAGGGCGGCAATACAGTTGAATTCAGGAGGGCACCGGCAGACACTGCATAAGTGCCTAATGCTCCAACATTAATTAATGCTGAGACCACCAGATCTTTATGTACATGGCTGGTGGCCAAGAGGGGAGCTTGGACAGCCCTCTGGTCATCGGCCCACTGGAAAATGTTCCTGTAGGTTCTATGGCCAGTCCGCCCATGTAATGCAGCAGTGCTTCTCATAAAAGTTGGGACAGGACCGTCTCTACCATTGTGAAGCATGCCCCCTTCTTTTCACAACATTCTGGGAAGTGAGGAGACCAATTGCTGGAGTTTTGGGAGAGGAATGTTCTCCCAGGATTCTAGTTGCCCAACAGTCCTGGGTCCTCTTTGCTGGATTTTTTGTTTCAAGATGCCCCAATTGTTTTCTATTGGTAAATGGTCTGGACTGCAGGCAGGCCAGTTCAGCACCCGGACTCTCCTGTGAAGCCATGCTGTTGTGATGGATGCAGTATGTGGTTTAGTATTGTCTTGCTGAAATATGCAAGGCCTTCCCAAAAAGAAATGTCTGGATGGGAGGATATGTTGTTCGAAAACCTCCATATACTGTTCAGCATTGATAGTGTCTTTTCAGATGTGTAAACTGTCTACACCATAGGCACTAAAACAGCATGTTAAAGAGGCAGAGTCAGAAGCAAACATAGGAGAAGGTTCATTAATCTGTGAAATACTGTGTTTAAAAATTGTGCAACAATTTTCAGAAAAATGTTCCTCACCTCAACGTAAAATTTCAAAGAATTTGAATATCTCACCATCTACAGTAGATAATATCATCAAATCATTCACAGAATCTGGAGAAATGCATGTGTGCAAGGGACAAGGCTGATGGCCAGTACTGGATGCTCGTGATCTATGGGCCCTCAGGTGGCACTGCTTTAAAAACAGGCATTTTTCTGTACTAGAAATCACTTCATAGGCTGTTTTTTATACCCAATCATGTGATTTAGTTGCAAATTGCTCCTCCAGTTGCTTTTTATTAATACCACTACTTTTCCAGCCTTATGTTACCCATGTCCCAATCTTTTTGAACCACGTTGCTGCCATTAAATTATTACTTTTTTCATGAATGTTAAAATGTCTCAATAAAAATGAGACAGTCAATATTGGATGCTCATGATCTACTAATACGACTCTATGAGATTTGGAAATTTTTGCGTTCTGTTTTTATTTACATTTATTTACATATTATACAGCGTCCCAGCTTTTTTTTTAATTGGGGTTGTATGTAAATGTAAAAGCTAAGTCAACTCTCCTGACATGTCTGCATTTGTAACTACTTGTATTCCCTATGTAATAATTCTGGAGCATCTTTTTCAGGACATCCTCCATGACAGCACCACATGGAGGATGTCCTTATTGGCCTCTGTAGAGACAGGAACACATTAGGTTTATGAGGTTAAAAGGTCTCCCGCCACCAGTGTTCTTCCTGTCCCTACAGAGGACAGGTTCAAACACAGAGGTTCCCTGCTTGTAGAATATAGATTGCTTTTAAGAATTGAACTAGAGCCTGAGATAGGATTAGGGGGTCTATACCTCTCCTTCCTTCTCTGTTGGTGCTCAGCTAGGTTAGCACCCCTCGAATTTGGGGTCCCCTTGCCTACCCAGGTACCACTTTTGTTGCGTCCGCTTCTGGGGTCCTGGCTGCGGGATCAGGTTCTGGATGCAGCTTCACCTTCTGTGGGGGATTCTGGCCTCCAGTTGCTTTAATTGGCTCCAGCATGTTTGTTGGCTTCTGAAGGTTCACACTGGTGTGATGGCTGTCTTCTTCTGGCACACAGTCCCGGTTTCTGACGTCACTTTCAGGCATGGCGTGTAAGACCCGGAGTTCAGTTATAGTGCACCGGAGGCGCTTCTGTGGGAGGCCAACAATGCTTGAGTGCCCCAGAAGAGGAGATTCGCATTGAAATGACTGGGTTGACAGTCCTGGAGGATCGAGTCACCAGAAACGAGGAACAAAGCCTGGTGGCAGCAGGGATGGGCAGGTGAAAGTACTTAAAGAGAACCTTTCACCACTCCTGACATGCCTGTTTTAATATCTTCATGCATTCCCCATGTAATAACAATTATGGAACATCTATTCTTTTGTCTGTATGTTGTGCCATTCCTTTATGAAAGAGTTGGTAGCAGCTGCAGTAAGGGTACAGAGGGGAGGTAACCAGTTGGGGGGGTGTACCTGCACAGTCTGAAAATGGCAGCACTGTTTGGATAGAGTAAGTCTGTGCAGGTACACACTAAGTGGTTACACACTAAACTGGTTACCACCCCCTGTACCCTTACTGCAGACTGCTAGCAATTCATTCATAACTTCTAGTAGAAATAATAAAGGAATGGCACAACACAGAGATATAAGAATAGATGCTCCAGAATTGTTAGTACGTGGGGAATGCATGAAGCTCATAAAACAGACATGTCAGGAGTGGTGAAAGGTCCTCTTTAAGCCCATTTGAACAACCATGACTCCAGGTTTAGGTGTTGGCAGCATGGAAGGTTTTAAGTCTAGTCAGCTGGTCAGCTGGACCCTGCACAGGGCCGTGTACTGTAAGTAATATACTTACAGACCTTACTGTTGTGACTGTATTTTCTGGTATGTATATTGTTCCTTGATCTCCTATATGCTTTTGTTGTTAGGGTTAGAAAGATCCAGCCCATAGGTCCCATACGGATGTAAATAGGAAAGGAAAGCACTGCTACATCTTCAAAAAAACTACAGGAATTGTACAAAAAGCAGCTTTGTGTGGATTGCATTGACAAGTTTGTTAGAGAAAAACAGCCTTCCTTCCTGTCCATATTAAAGGGACACTATCGCGAAGAAAAAATTTTTGATATGTTTTACAACATAACAAAAGCAGGTTTTAACATAATGTATTTTTCAAATTGTGTAAATGTTTTTTTTTAAATTCAGTTTTCTTGCCTTACATGGGGGCTGCCATGTTGGAAGTAAAGTGTGACAGTCTGGATTTACAACACAATGGCACCTCAGGCATGTACATAGGCTTCCTCAGTCGCTGCTGACCCTATAGAGAATGAATGGAAGATGTGAGCCCGCCCCTGTGATGACACCAGTAACACACAGCCAGGTCCTCCCTCCTTGCTGCTGGGGACTCAGAAACAGAGTAGATGGAGGTTCTTGGGGCTGTAGGACCTTAGTGATGTAATCGGCCATGTGACCAGTGGGGGAGGAGACTGAGGAGCAGAGATCTGTGTTTTTGTAATGAAGCCATTGTCTCATCTTATCTTGCTGAAGCAGTGATGTCACCGCTGAAGGTGTGAATTGGTGATGTCATTGGTACCACCCACTTTTTTGCAGCATGCCTACTTACAGGTTGCTCAAAGCCTCATTTCAGAGCTCCCCCTGGTGACCAAAGATGGTAAATATGGTAAAATCTAATATTTATTTATAATATTTCACACATTGGAATTTTTATTTATTTATTTATTATTTCTTACAAATATATAATAGATTTTTTTAGCATAAATAAAATATAGAACAGGTTTTTGTGATAGATTCCCTTTAAGGCTTACAGTCTGGGAAGAGGTGTAGTTGTCCATAGCCAGCCTTGGTCAACCACTGTTCTGCCTGTCCAAGCCAAGAGACCTAGACAAAAGATGGACTGGGACCAAGAGATGGAAGCAAGAAGCCATCTTATGACAGACGGTGAAGAGGAAAGGAAATATTATTTATCCTCAGAGGATATTGACCTGCTCCTTACAGCAGTCTGCCAGACTATGGATATTGAAGATGTCCCTCACATTCTATCTAGGATGAAATGTTTAGAGCACTAAAGGTGACGAAGAAGTGATTCTTCCCAGTCAACTGAAACTTGAGAGATCTTATCCTAGAGGAGTGGAAAGATGCATTTCACAGAAGTTCAGGAATCCTCTGGCTTTTGACCTTATGGATACGAAATTGTGGCACAATATTCCTTGGCTACATATTCCTGTAACCATGGTCATTAAAAAGACATCTTTACCATTTGAAGATACGTTTCAGTTCTGTGATGCCATCGATAAGAAGATGGATGCCTTTTTAAATAGAACCTGATGATCTTTCTCAACTTTAATAAACACTAATATTGCAGCAACTTCAAATACTCCTATTTCTATGGTTAAACCAGTTAGCGAACCACCTCAAGATGAAAACTTCCAGAGAAGAAATCCTAGACTCCCTCTCCTTAAGATGGCCACAGATTGTTATGGCAAATGCTTCAGCCAAATCCATCAGATTTGTAGCCATGAACAGTTCTATGTCTGATGCAACCAGAAGAGCCCTACAGCTAAAAACGTGGTGAGGGGACATCCCTTCCAAGAATAAGTTGTGTGCTGTTCTGTTTTCAGGCTTCTGTGTCTTCAGTCTAGTAAAAGACAATATTCTGGAAAAGGTTACTAACAAAAACAACGGATTTGTAGATGAAAAAACAAAAAGTTAGTCCTTTCAGAAGCTGGTACATCGACATCAAGGCCATTCTACCAGAGGAAAAGGAAAAAACAAGAAGATGGACAGGGGCGGACTGGGAACTTAAAGTCTGCCCTGGAAAAAATACTAAAAGTGGCCCCATGTTGTAGGCGTGTCAAAATTAACAGAAGGCGCGGCAACACAAGGAGGCAGGGCCAACACAAGCCACAAGTAGGCAGGGACAACAAAAGTAGGTGGGTCCAGCAGTACCGTACTGCTCCAGCAAAACGAAATACAACAGTGTAGTATAAATTACTGCCCTATCACCATACTCCAGGAAGGTGATACAGTTGAATTCAGGAGATGCTCCTAGCATTAATTAATGCTGAGAGCATCAGATCATTAGGTACCTAGCCAAGATTTCAAGAGGATTTGGTCGGCCCCTGAGCATTGGCACACCAGGAACTTCTGTAGGGTCAACGGGCAGTCCGCCCCTGAAGATGGAGCTACCCTAAGGGAGGCAAGATTAGGTGGTTTCTCCTCAACCCCAATACCATCCAATTTTACCATGACTCAACAAAATTTGAGTGTTTGAGGCAGCATCTATTTCAGGTTTCTTCAATTAGGAGCCATCAGTCCAGTGCCTCCTTTACAGTGCTTCCAGGGCCATTACTCACAATTCTTTCTGATGAAAAAAAAGGAACTGGACTTTCATAAACAAATTATCATAAATCTAAAATTCCTCAATTAGTGGTCAGGTATCGAAGATTCAAAATGGAATTGTTCATGTCTACAGGTTAGGTCATACCTCCACAAGCAGTAATGTGCACCATAGACCTGAAGGATGCTTACTACTACATTCCGATACATCCCGAGCATCAACAATACCTCAGGTTTGCTATACAAGTAGGGTCATCAGTTCTACACTTTCAGTTTCAATGTCTTCTATTTGGTCTTTCTTCCATGTCACTGGTCTTCATGAAGGTAGTAGTGAAGATTAAGTCCCACCTAAGGGAGAATGGGATCATCATTATTCCATACCTGGATGATTTTCTTTTGACCGCCCAGGCCAGCAGTTTTTTACAGGTTCATCTGAGTTATACCGTGTCTTTTTATCAGACCTGTGCTGGCTGATCAGAGAAGTTAGATGTCTTCCCAAACACCAGTTTGGAGACTCTCTTAGACTCTCTAAGGCAAAATACGCACATTCTGGTACTAGTGACATCTTATATCCCTATGGTTCCCTGGAGCCACTTTCACTTTTAACCAAAATTAATCCTCTCTTTTTGGGATTGGAATCTCATATTTCTAGATTCAAACATTCTTCTTCCCAACAGATAAAGTCAGAGCTGGTGGACCAGTTTGTGGAACTTACAACAAGATGTTCCCCGGAGTCAGGGCCCTTACATTCTTGTAACAACAGACGCCAGCAATAAGAATTGGGGAGCTCAGGTCTGAAATTTCTATTTCCAGGATCTCCCCAGGAGGTCAGCAGAAAATCATCACATTACAGAGAACTAAAAACAATTCTAGAAACACTGCTTCGAGCAGATCCTGTCCTCAGAGGTCATCATCTGTGTATTCTTTCTGAAAATATGGCGACAATGTCCTTTCTAAAACATCAGAGGGGCATGAGATATCCTCTTCTCCGGTCCCTGGCAAAACAGTTGGGTGGAAAGATCAGTACTATCCATCTCAGCAGTTCATCTCAGAGGTTTAGAAAACCAGCCTGTGAATTTCCTTAGCTGGGCTTCACTGGATGCTCTCTCAATAGCAAGCTTTTTCTCCAGCTATGCAATGGGTTGGGGATTCCACAAGTTGTTCGCCACAAGGAAAAATACCAAGCTTTCCTTGTTTTAGGTCAAACCAGAAGCAGTGGATGCCTTATCTCAGGTTTGGGACATGGATCTGGTTTATGTATTCCCTCCTTTTCCCTTCATCTCCACTGTCGTCCTTTTCTCAGGAAAATACAGACAGTATACACAAAACTTATACTTATAACTCAACTCTGGCCCAAACACAGCTGGTTCCAGATATTAAAATCCTTAGCCCTTAAAGATCCTATTCTCCTTCCAGCAAGAGAAGATCTTCTCCTTCAAGACCCTCTTCATCATCCATAAATGCACAGATTAAAATTAACTGCCTGAGTGGCAAATCCTGAAGAGACAGGGTCTTTAAGATATGGTGTAAAAAAGTTAGCTTCTCTATCTACAACAAAGTTTGGAAGAAGTTTCTTTCCTGGTTTTCTGACCTGGGCCCTTTATGTCCTACAGTTCCAGTGGTGTTGGACTTGTGCAGTTTTTTCTATGCTATTGCAGGCTATTGCTATTTGGACCCAACTGCAAAACAGGGCCACTTTTAGTATTTTTTTTCAGGGCCACTTTAAGTTCTCAGTCCGCCCCTTTGTGTCCGTTTTTACCCTCGGTGTGTCATCTGTAATTCACTGACGTTGCTCAGCTGAAAACTAATTTTAAGAACATTTCCTTCCATTAAAAAAAAGGATGCATCACGGATGACATCTGTATGATGCACGTGATTTTCATGGACCTGTAGACTTACATTGGTGCGTTTGGTCCGGGATCAAAGTAGGACATGCTTCTGCTGTTTTTCTGCGGATGCACGGAATGTAAAATTTCACGGAAATGTGAACAGACCATAGATTTCTTCTGGGCCAGTATGCTGATCGCTAAAAATGCTGACAGCCACAGGTCCGTAAAAAACGGATATATGAACGAGGCCTAAGGCAGCTATCCTATAGCTGAGTCAATGTTCAACCCTTTAAAAAGGCCTTGAGACATGACTGTGCATGTGTTTTTTGTATTCACCACTCTGATAATCTTTTCTGTGCCATTAAAAGTGAAGATTCACTAACGCAATGCCAACGTGTTTCATTTTTTTTTGGAAGAAGCTGACTTTTCTTTCCTTAAGTGCTTTTGTTTTGAATTTATTAGATTCAACTTTTTGCTGAGTTTTGATATTTTTTAAATTCTATTGAATAGGCTGTCAGGTAAAATAATGCCATCTGGAACAAGGAGAGCACACTTTGCAAGTATTGAAAGCAATTTACAGTAAAGTTGTCAAGTCACTGACTCTATAATCTATACAGAATCATGGCAGATCTTATCTACATCCTGTTCATTGTTTTAACGGCTAAAGATGTAATCCCAGAAAATTGAGGGTATTAAGGGTACGTACACATCTGCTCTACCTGATCTGCATAGGAGGATGCTGCTGTCCACCGCCAGACCCCTCTGACTATAATGCGGTCCGGTGGGGATCCAGCAGGTTTCCGGCATGAGTACCTGTCAAAAAACGGTGCATACAGCACATACTGCATGCCCAAAACCGGACAGATCCCCACCGATTACCATTATAGTCAGTGGGGTCTGGCACTTCTGGCCACATCTTATCTCAGAGAAGAAAACAATTGGGCGAAAATATCCACTTCACCTGATCCTTCTCTTCCCCAACATCAACTGTCGGGGGAGAGTCAGGAGCCTCCTATACACTGCTGAGACTAATACTAATGTGTATGGGGGCCTTTAAAGGGAATGAGTCATCAGAAAATGACTTATTGTTTAAATCACGTTTTTATGTTTAATATATTTTTAAAGAATATTTGGTGATGTTATTTTTAATTTTCCATGTCAATATTTATATTTAAATAAAAACCATAAAGTCCTGCAGTTTTCGCACTGGCCACTAAGCCTAATAATAGATACCACTTCTTGGTCTGTACAGATCACTTTACTGCAGTTATCTGCTTATCTATACACAGAGGTGATATCATTATAGGCAGGATTAGAATGACAGATAAGACAGGATCCACCATTCACAATGGATGATTGTCAGAGATGATCTATTCTTTCCTTGTACAATGACCTCTACTCAGGTCACAGCTAAGGCAAGATGGCCACCCCCATAATAATGTTCTGGAAATAAAATTTAAAAAATCTGGTGGACTGGGAACTTAAAGTGGCCCTGAAAAAAAACCTAAAACCGGCGCCATGTTTTAGGCGGGTCCAACTGATGTAGGCGTGGCCTGCAATACCTTAGTGCAGCACAAAATACCACCTCAGCAGGGCCAAATACCACAGTGCAACATAAAAATACTGCCGCCCTCACCACAGTATTCAACTGTATCACCATCCTGAGGATGTTCATACAGTTGAGTTTAGGGGGCACCTGAGAGCATCAGATCATTATGTATCCAGCCGGTGACCATGAGAAGGGCTCAGGCGGTCCCCTGGCCATCGGCCCACTGGTAAATATCCCTGTAGGTTCTATGGCCAGTCGTCCCAGGGGCGGAATTAACATAGCATACCATGCAACTGCTATGGGGCCCAGGGCAAGAGGGGCTCAGTCTTAGTTGGGATTATCTCCTCTTCTACTGGGGGCGAAAACTTGGTCAGGACTCTACCCTCTAAATGAATAACTTTTAGCAAATGAGGCAGTGGAATAATGGCCCAAGGGTCATTGAAAAGGGTTTAGGCGGAACCCCTTCTGTCCTGTGTGGGGGCCTGGTTTGATTCTTGCTCTGGGACCCTTACGTCTCTATGTATACCACTAAGTACTCCCCTGAATGATTGGCTGCGGATGTCAGGTCACTCGAAACAAAGGTCCAGATCAGGCAACGCTGCAGTCTGCAACACTGGAGACATGTTTAAGATGGTAAGGCCTTGTTCACACATCAGTTATTTGTTCAGTTATTTCCATCAGTTATTGTGAGACAAAACCAGGAGTGGAGCCTCCATAGAGATAAGGTATAATGAAATGATCTGCACCTGTTCTGTGTTTATGACCTGCCCCTGGTTTTGGCTCACAATAACTGATGGAAATAACTGATCCAAAAACTCATGTATGAACAAGGCCTAAGAGTATTTGAAAGATTTGTATTTTCCTACATTGAGCACAGCAAGGGTACGGCCATACGTGGAGTAAGTGGAATTGTGTGCAGAACATCTACACCATTTACAGCAGCAGCGAAGTGTATGAGATTTCAGAAATCTCATCCACATGCATCATAAACTGGTTTTCAATCCGCTGCATGTCATTTTTACATATACACTACTTAAAAGCAGCAGGAGATCTGGTGTGACTCACGCAGCGATGCCACTGTGAATACCCGTTTCGGGTGGGTTTTGCGCTGACGGATTTCAGCCAGATCCGCTGCAGAAAATACATCATGCCCGGCCGTACGCCTTCATCTTTACATGGCAGATTTGAAATTTCTGCAACTTTCACATTGAACTTAAAGGGGCTTGCAGAAATCCACCAAAACAAAACCATTCAGATAAATGGAGTTGGATTTTAGGTGCAAAAGTTTTTCCAAACCTCATGTAAATAAAACCCTGGGGGGGTCAGTATCTCACTGGGATCATGGAAACCCCTAATAATATAGAGCCGACAGGGGCGGATTGCCCTTAGACTCTACAGGGAAATTTCCTGGTGGGCCGAGGCCTAGGAGGACCACCCAAGCCCTCCTCAGGGTCACCAGCCAGGTACATAATGATCTGATTCTCTTCTACGCACCTAGCCAGCGGCCGCAGGTGTCCCCCTTCAACTGTATTTATGTCCTCAGGACAGCGATACAGTTCAATACTATGCAGCTGGGGCAGTATTTTGTAGTGCACTGTGGTATTTGGTTTGGGTGGGGCAATATATTGCTCTGCACTATGGTATTGTTGGCCCTGCCTAATTATGTTGCCCCGCCTTCTGTCAGTTTGGACCTACCTACAACATGGGGTCACTTTTACGTTTTCTTTTTCCAGGACCACTTTTAGTTCCCAATCTGCCCCTGAGAGCGGGTGCTTAGCATTAAACCATAATCTAATAACTATATCAAATATACTTCTGTCACAATATTGGTAAGTATAGTATGTAATTGTGTAATAATATTGTGACAGAAGTATATTTGATATAGACATAATCTAATAACAGTCTGTGGCCTAATGTACACTGGCAGGCAGTCGTTCAGAAGAAAACACTCTGACGGCTGCGCAGCACAGAAGTAGGACACAGTATTCTCTGCCGTCACATAAAACAATGAGGTGTGACTGTTTAACAGGGGAGAGCTCCGTCTACTAGTGCAAGAGGTCAGACTATAAAACACGAAGCAGATGGCGAATGGCAGACCTGAGAGGTGGCAGTCTCTCAATAGAGGACACGTATGACTGGTCATCCTTTCTGTTATCATTGTGGGTATTATAGAAGGCCTCCGCCACAATATACAGATTTTAAACATCTCGTTTCCACTGTACATACGTGGAGCAGGTTGGTGACGGAGCTTGCAGCGCTCGCTGCTCCTGTAGTCTGTCTTTTGTTCACTTGGATGATTACGGGTAAGAACACATTTGGCAGCCTAATGGCTCTGAACTCCCAATGGGCAGATTTTGGATTGGAACACATATGGATCATCTAAGTGGAGAAAATGAGGAGAACTGCATTCGTAGTGTCACAATACAAATGCCTCTCATCGACCCCTTGCGCAGATCTACACAAGAGGCGGAAAGGCGGGACAGCTGCTTGGATTAATGAATTATAGAAGAAAAAAAAAACATTCTGTTAGAATCACTTGCAGTAATTTGGGGGTTAAAACACAGATGACGTCATAGACAATCTAATAAGAATAGCAGATCCAAATCAGTTTTTGTCTGGATGCCAAAGAAATTGACAAAACCATCTGAATGACTTAAAGGGACACTTCCATCAGATTTTTTTTTTTTAAAGTTGTCCATTTCATTTTTAGTTAAAAAATAAAAAATACATACAATATTTACATAGAGGCTGTTAATATGTGATAAAAATGTTCACGGTGGTGTCCCTTTAATGAAGAATTCTGCATATTGGCAGACACTTCCTTATTCTTCTTGGCAGGGAGGTGGCCGCGGGTATGTGAGACCCATATGCCTTAGTGCCCGGTATGTAAGGCAGAAGCAAAAATAGGACAGGAAACCTATAGGGCATATTAATTATCTAGAACATTAGATATTATGGTGATTTTGTTTCTAAGTTTTGTGTACCTTAAAGGGGTATTCTCATCACAGACAATGGTGGCATATCGCTAGGATATGCCCACATTGTCTTATAGGACCCACACCTATATCGAGAATGGAGCCCTGCACTCCGGTCCGGCCACCACCAAGCTGACTCCCCATAGAAGTGAATGGGAGCATACCGCGCATGCACAGCCCCCGCTCCCATTCATTTAGTCGGCCCCATAGAAAATGAATGGAGGGCGGCTGCACGTGCGCAGTGTGCCCTCCCTCACTTTCGGGGCTCCGCTCTCGATATAGGTGCTGGTCCCATTGGTGGGACCCGCACCGATAAGGCAGTGGGGGCATATCATAGCGATAATCTGCAATGTGACCAAAAACACGCCAATATGCCCAATACAAAATACTTTAAAGGACATCTGTCAGCAGATTTGTACCTATGACACTGGCTAACCTGTTACATGTGCACTTGGCAGCTGAAGGCACTTATGTTGGTCCCATGTTCATATGTGCCCGCATTGCTGAGAATAATGATGTTTTATTATATGCAAATGAATCTCTAGGAGCAATGAGGGCGTTGTCTTTACATCTAGAGGCTCAGCTCTCTCTTCAAATGCAATTTGATTGACAGGGCCAGGCAGTGAAAACGTCATCAGCCCTGTCAATCAAAGTGGAGAGAGCACAGCAGTTGTAGAGAGTAGAACCTCTAGGTGTAGCAGTTTTAGGAAGGAGACGCCTCTGCAATCAATAGCTTACTCTGCACAATATGGCGCCTCGGCTGTGTGTAGATAACGTCAGTTTATTCATTTTATAGTGGCTTCTCTTTTTATGTAAAGAAAGCATAATCATTGTAACCTGAAAACAGCCCTTTTCTAATATATGAAGACCAATGGTAATACTTCTGTGGGAACTCGTATCAGAGGGACTGAGTGGGCGAAAACGGGGATATGTCGGGGTTCATCTCTGAACCTGGACAATCCCTTTAAAGGGGTATTCCGGTAAAGTAACTTAAAGGGGTTGTCCGGGTTCAGAGCTGAACCCGGACATATCCAGGTTCTCACTCCGGCAGCCCTCCTGAACAGGGCATCGGAGCATCTCATGCTCCAATGCCCTCCCTTGCCCTGCGCTGGATCGCGCAGGGCAAGGGCTCTTTTGTTTGTAAACATTGAGTTCGGTGACGTCACCGGCTGTAATGGGCCAGCTTTAGCGCTGCCCTAGCCGTTTGAATGGCTAGGGCAGCGCTAAAGCCCGCCCATCAGCGCCGATGATGTCACCGGGCTCACTGCCGGCGGAAGCCTCCGCCTGGCAGAGCCCGGTACGTCACCGGAACCGGGCTAAATTCCTTTGTCCTGCGCTAATTAGCGTAGTGCAAAGGAGGGCATCGGAGCATAGGATGTTCCGATGCCCTGTTCAGGCGGGCTGCCTGGGTGAATTGAAAGGTATGTCCGGGTTCAGACCTAAAACCTTTAATTTTTGAACAACTGCATTAAGGCTGCAAGCAGTGACCCAACCAGAACCCATACCTATACATATCACCAGAACTTAATTTTACCTTACAATCCATTTGTCTAGCTCCTGTGTGAGCCTGCAGCACACTGAGAGCATCATGGCTCCTGATCTTCCCTCACAAAACTACAACCCTCACAATCCCTAGTTCTTCTGCTGTGAGTGCTGATGATTACTGATTGGCTGCCTGATATACAGTCCGGTCACGCCCCCTCTACTCAGTAATCAGCAGCAACTAACATTTAGCTAGAGAACTGATAGCAACACACTGAGCATGCTCGACCTAACAAAGGCTCAGAATTACAGGTCGATGCCATGGTAACTTATGAGGAAACACAGTGGGTAGCAGAGGAAGAAACTACTTTTATAACTACTGAACGGTAAATATGTGAAATTGACATTATATTAGGTAATTATTGATGATGAATTAGTCTAAAACATAAGTTATATTTAAGGTAACCGGAATACCCCTTTAAGTAATCAGTTTAAGGATGTGTCATTTTATATGGTTGATAAAGGTAAGTGGGTAATTATGCCTGTGAAGTGCTACTTACCTTTTAATAATACTACAGGCTTACCTCAATATGAATAATTGCAGTGTAATTACATGATATAATATACATATAAATGACATCCCATAGACACTAACCACTACTATTAATTACCCCGGAACTATTAATGACTAATTAAAACCAATGTATTTCTATTTTAAGGATGTACAAGACGAGCATGCGACAGATGGGAGAACTGACTGACCTTCACACTCCAGCTACCTCTCACCAGTCATATCCCTCCACTTTCACAATTTCATTCATTAGCGTTCAGGCAATCAATAATAATCTCCAGCTCGACCACTAAGCAGTTAATTACTGAAATCCTAAATCCTTATTTCTGACAGGACCATAGGAGGAGATTTATTATCTCCTTCTGCCTATTTTCTGGCATGTAAAAAAGTAAAAAAAACCACTGGTTTGCAAATCTTTGAATGCCATTGCGCCTAAATGTGGGTGCAAGTGACATTTCTATGCTGCCCCCACCTCTTTCTGAAAACAGGGCGTGTCCTGGGCGTGGTCATCTGCCCAGACACATTCATCATTTATGAATTTCCTGGCATAAATTATGACTGAAATCTACAAAAAATGGAAATTTTACAAAAAATGGAAATAGGTATCTCCCAAAGAAGGAACCACCTCTTGGAAGTGGCTCCCTATAAGTCAAAATCCGACTTTCCATCAAGTTTTGGGATTTGACAAGGGAATATAGCTAAGCCAAATATCCATCTGTAGACAGCTGTTTCGGAGTGCTTGCCCCTCATCAGTACAGAGTAGGATTTTGGTTGGTTCAGTGCAATGAGATATAAGATTATATGAATTATTAATGACCAAGCCTGAAAGTGATTGTCAACTTCTTTAGTACTTATGGCCTATCCTCAGGATCTGATTGACGTGGGTAAGACACCCCACACCCCTTCCCATTACTTACTTCAGAGCAGGGGCGGATTGGCCATAGACCTTACAGGGAAATTTCCAAGGGGACCGCCTGAGTCCTCCTCATGGCCAACCAGTGGATATTTTTGGGGATGTATTTTGGGCTGTTGGGGCGGTATAATGTGCCACAGTGTGGTATTGCTGGCCCTGTCTGCCATCAATTTGGACCCAGCTACAAAACGGGGCCACTTTTAGTATTTTTTCCAGGGCCACTTTAAGTTCCCAGTCAGCCCCTGCTTCAGAGTAGCTCCAACAGAGGAATTCGGCGCCAGAACTACACAGCTCCATCCATTGTGTAGTGCAGGGGTGAACTGGGAACTTAAAGTGGCCTTGGAAAAAAAAAAAATGGCCCCTTGTTGTAGGCGGGTCCAAACCTACAGAAGTCTGGGCAACACAAGCAATACCTTAGTGCAAAATAGCATCATAGAGGAACCATATACCATACTGCAGCACAATATATTGTCCCAGAGGCTGTCCTTCTTCAGGAGCGTATGTGCGGTCACTGGCCGGGTACATGAGTTCCTGATTCTCATGGCGTTAATTACGGATGAGAGCAGCAGAGAGGAGGGCTGGGGGGGCCCTGGGAAATTTCCCTGTAAGGTCTATGACCAGTCCACCCCTTGTGTAGTGGATGGGGCTGGTCATTTTTAGGAGCAGTGTTGCATTTACAAGCTTCATCCTCTACGAAATGGATAGAGCTGTGTAGTTCTGACATTGGACCTACTCTGAAACAGCTGATTGGTGGGGGTGCGGTGTGTCAGACCCCTGCCGATCAGATATTTGATAATTGTCTATCCGGAGGTTGGGCCATCATTAGTAAAAGAGTGGACAACCCCTTTAACAACCACTTTTCTGAGATTTAGGACACCTGGTGGTTTAACAGCCCTAACATTTTTGAACAATTGTTGGACTACCAAAATTATTTTTGCAACATTTTATACATGACTAGGCTCTTTAGTGATATTTTTCTTTTTCAGTTTTATTATAGCTCTTAATTCCTTAAATTTGCAAACTGATACCAAAATAAATAATTAAAAAGAGTTGAGTCATTTTTATATATAATATGTATATTCTTGTGTGAACAGCGAGGCTACGTCTACGTTTTTTTTTTTTTTTTACTTTTTATGTATTTTTGGTATATAATGTACCCAAGGGGTACGGCTGGGTGAACATTTACATTTTTTTTTTTTGCAGTTTGCACTTTTTCTACTGTAAGGAGGTTTTCACATGCAGCAGATTTTGCTGCAGAAATTTCTGCAACTGAAAATCAGTTCCATTCATATGAATGGGGCTTATAGAAGTCCATGTGCTTCCCACTAAAACAACTCCATTCAGTTGAATGAAAATGATTTTCAGTCGTGGAAATTTCTGCAACAAAATCTTCTGCATGTGAAGGTATCCTCAATGGAACGTTCAAAGGGGAACCAGTTACATGGGAAAACAACTCCTGGGGGGCATTTTACACAGACAGAGCTGATCTGGGTCTGCTAAGACCCAGCAGCTCGGCTGTGCCTGGAGAACACCCAGTGATGGCTGGTCCAATAGAGAAAGTTGTATTTACACTTGCTCTATTCACTACATAGTGCTAATTGAGTGTTGTGTACCTAGGAAAGGAGAAAGCAGAAGAAGTAATAAACCTTGGGGTCCCTGGCTGTCAGATACAGACTGTGTAGTAATGTGCTACTCAGCTAAATGAACATGGTCACACATGCTCAGTTCCATCTTTCAACTCCCACCAGCTGTATCTACTGTTAGACTACATTCACACGACCCTATGTGTTTTGTGGTCCGCAAAACACAGATACCGGCCGTGTGAATGTAGCTGGCCCTATGATAGAAATGCCTATTCTTGTCTGAAAAATAGGACATGCTCTATCTTTTTTGTGGGGCCGTGGATTTGATCTACGGATGCAGACAGCACACAGTGTGCTGTCCTCATCTTTTGCACTCCCATTGAAATGAATGGGTCCGCACCAGAGATCTGTAGCAAAAAGGAGACACACCCTGAGCTGTCACAGGGAGACAGCTGTAGAAGAAAGGACACATCCCCTGGGTTTCCATCTTGAAATAAATCTAGCAGAGCAATAGGAACAAAGAATGTGGAGATCTCCGGATCCATGTGAGGTACAGGGCTGGTTCTAGCTTTCTTAGGCTAGATTCACACTAGTGTTCAGAAGATTCAATAGGCTGCTCTGGCAGAGAATCTACGTTGGTTCCCATTATAGTTAATTGTGCTAGTGTAATTAAAGGGGTTGTCCGGGCTTTTACTATTGATGACTTATCCTCAGGATAGGTTATCAATATCAGATCGGCAGGGGTTGCGGGTGTGTGACCAGGGATCCCTGGTGTCCATAGACCGCAGCAGCGGCCAGGAAGAGAGAAGGAAGACGGCACGTGTGCACTCCACCCGCCGTCTCCTAATACAGCTAATCAGCAGGGGTCCTGGGTGTCGGACCCTCACCAACCTGTCCTAGGTAATCAATAGTAAAAGCCTGGAAAACCTCTTTAATGTACTTTCTGGCAATAGCGGATACGGAGAGATCTGGCAGGCTCTACCCTGCCGGATCTCCTCAACATTAGTGTGAAGCTAGCCTTAGAAAGAGATTGTCATGTCCTATATGATGTCTGATTTTCGTTTTTTACATCAATCATGGCATAACCCCTTTATAGTGGAATTTTCCTTTCACCTACCTATGAATTCATATTACTACAGTGTTATATTTTCTACCTATGATTTTATTACATTTTGCCCATGATTATCATACAGTTTACTTTCACATGTTCAGGATAGCAGGTTAATCAGTGACTAGATAACTAGAGATCAGACTATGGGCTGGGCATGGAGAACTATTCAGAGTGCTGCTCTGCCTCATGATAATGATGGTACAGAACTGCATTATATGTAAAATCATAACTAAATCTGAAGTTCTTTTACATGACCATAATACGGGTGGCTTTTAGTGTCCATATTACAGTCCTTGGCCAGAAGCCAGAATGCTACCGTACACCTAACATAACAGCCAACAGATTGACAGAATTTGTACGGCTATGCCAAAGTAGCTAGTGTTAGTTTAATGTAAGGCCTGGTTCAAACGGAAGTAATTTCCGACTGTGTGCCAACCAGACGGCAGCTGCACAGCACACGGACCTCTTAAAGCAAATAGTGAAATTGACATTTCAGTTTTTCGGCATGGACTGCCTGTAGGAAAGAGCTCGGTGGGAGATTTATCAAAAGTGGTGCTGCCAGTATCAACCAATCAGGTTCCACCTTTCATTTTTTAGAGCTCCTTTGGAAAATGAAAGCTGGAATCTGATTGCTTGCCAGCTTTCCTTTACACCACTTTTGATAAGTCTCCCCCAGTGACTTGAAACGTGGCACTGTCATAGGATGCCACCTTTGCAACAAGCCTGTTCCTGGAGTAACACAAGCTCAGTCTTAAAGTCATAGACCCAGGGGTGGATTGGCCATAGACCTTACAGGGAAATTTCTCGTTGGGCCGATGCCCAGGGGGCCGCCTGAGCCCTCCTTACGGCCGGCCAGTGGAAGTTTTTGGGGATGTATTTTGTGCTGCTGGCAGTATTGTGTGATGGACTGTGGTTTTTGGCTCTGTTGAGGTGGTATAATGTGCCACAATATGGTATAGATGGCCCTATCTTCCATCAATTTGGACCCAACTACAAAATGTGGCCACTTTTAGTATTTATTCCAGGGGCACTTTAATTTCCCAATCTGCCCCTGTATAGACCCCACAAGCTCACAAAGCGTGGCTGCAGAGTGTTGAAGCATGTAAATCTCCCCTGTTACATCACTCGCTCCACACCATCTCTGGAAGTGACATCAGCATTAGAGAACTACTAATGCTACTACTACTACTGGAAGGCTAATGAAATAGATTTCCATGGTCGAGCAGCTGCACACAAGCCTGAGATCACCATGCACAATGCCAAGTGTCTGCTGTAGTGATGTAAAGCATTATACTACTGGCCTGTAGTGCAATGGAAACAAATTCCCTGGAGTGATGAATCACATTTCAGTATCAGGCAGTCTGATGGACTAATCTCAGATTGGTGGATGCCCAGAGAACGCTCAATATATGAATTTTATAGTGCCTACTGTAACATATGGTGGAGGAGGAATTATATATGAGGGTGTTTTTCAGGGTTTGTGCTAGGACCCTTATTACTACAACATACAAAGACATCTAAGACAATTGTATGCTTATAACTTTGTGGCAACAGTTTGGAGAAGGCCCTTTCATGTTCCAGCATGACTGTGTGCTGAAAAGAGGGCTCCATAAAGACAAGGTTTGACGAGTTTGGTGTGAAAGGACTTGCCTGACTGCACACAAAGACCTGACCTCAACCCTGCAGAACACCTTTGGGATGAATAGGAATGTGGATTGTGAACCAGACCTTCTCCTCCAACATCAGTGTCAGACCTCACAGTTGCTCTTTTGGCTGAACGGGTACAAATTCCCACAGCCACGCTCCACAATCTTGTTGAAAGCCTTCCAAGAAGAGCGAAGGCCATTGTAACCACAAAAAAAGGCTTTAATTTTGAAAAAAAAAAAACAAAAAACGAACAGTTGTCTAATATATTGTCCAAGACATGACCAAAGACATTATGTTGGCATCTGCAGCCACCTCTAAATCCATGTCTCCAGATTTATGTACAGCCTTCAACAGCTTGAATAGAAGATTATGAAATACTTAAAGGGGTATTCTCATCTTAGACAATGGGGGCATATCGCTAGGATATGCCCCCATTGTCTTATAGGTGCGTGTCCCACCGCTGGGACCCGCACCTATATCGAGATCGGAGGGGTGACCGGCCACCACAGGCGCAGCTCCCCCACAGCTCCCACAGAAATTAATGGATGGCGGTTGCGCATGCGCAGTGCGCTCTCCTTTACTTTGGGGGCTACCGTTCTCGATTTAGGTGCGGGTCCCAGCGGTGGGACCTGCACCTATAAGACAATGGGGGCGTATCCTAGCGATATGCCCCCATTGTCTAAAATGAAAATAACCCTTTAAAGGGGTATTCCCGTCTCAGACAATGGGGTCATGTCACTAGGATATGGCCCCGATGTCTGATAGGTGCAGGTCCCACCACTGGGACCCACACCCATCTCGTAAACTGAGCCGGAAAAGTGAAGGAAGGCCGAGCCAGCGCTTGATTATTTTCAACGACCCTATAGAAATGAATGGAGGTTGGCCACGCACAGGGGTGCACCAAGCCTTTCTGCTGCCTGAGGCAAAAACTGAAACAGCGCCCCCCTCCCCCCAATGCCAATTTCTTAACCTAACCCCTTTGCCACAATGAAAGCACTCATTGCCCATGGCCCTTAGGCTGCCCCCCTCTTGCCCCTACCTGGTGCTGCCTGAGGCAATCGCCTCACCTGGCCTCATTGGTGGTGCACCCCTGGCCGCACATGCGCTGTGCTATTCACTTTGCTGGCTCAGTTTACGATATAGGTGTGGGTCCCAGAGGTGGGACCTGCACCTATCAGACAATGGGGCCATATATAGCGATATGCCCGCATTGTCTGAGATGGGAATAACCCTTTAAGAAAAAAAAAAACATATTTGAATCAGGAGGTATATCTCCATGCACTACAACAGACAGCAGCACAAGTAAAAGCAAAAAGTACACAATAAAGCTATCACAATTTATTCATTTATGATCAGCAATGTAAAATAAAAACTTTAGGTCGAGTCCGATCTTGTGGGAAACAGAATCAAATTCTGAAAATTAAAAACATCAGCAAAAGTATTTGCTTTATCACCAATATTATAAAAATTGGTAAAAATAGGGCTTTTGCAACTTTTTGCACTCCCTTGGGCAAATTTTAATCCAGTTTTGCAATATGGGTGGAAAAGTTGGTGTGGTTAGCTATGTTAATGAGTTTCACTCTAGATTTATCATTGCAACTTTTTTAAAAAGTCGCAATCTCACTCCAGGAGGAGGGTGGAGTAGGAAAACTGGAGTACGGTAGCTTCTCTAGACAAATGTGTTAGGTCTAAGGATAAGACAACTTTATCAAGTAACATGAGACCTTTGATAAATGTGGCATAAAGCACTCCAACAAAAAACTGACTTCAAATTTTCCCCTCATGATAAATCTCCCCCATAGTCTTCTACCCGCTTTTTTTTTTTAGCGGCATATGTATATCAGCCAAATGGATGCCAAAAAAGACACTCTCTTGGCTTTCATTGGGCTAAACCCTATGGATTTTATGGTGTATATGCTAAACATACATTACAAATGTGATGTGAACCCAGGGGCATAATTACCCTAGTGGCAGACCATGTGACTTCTGAATTACGATCTGAAATGGAACATATAATTTATCTTCCCAAAAAAATAAAATGCCATATACTGTATATCTAATGAAATACACAGTGATTGAAAGATGCATGTGCGATATATGTTCATTTACTATATATATATATATAATATAATCTGAAATCACTGCTCACAATAACAGGGTATATGCAGTATAAAAGGTGTGCACTGGAGTGACTAATTGAAGCTCATGGACGCTGCTAGTTTCTCTACACTGTGACTTATGCCGGAGAGCTGCTGCCAGGCCTCTTTGTCGGAAGAGTCATCCAGATCTCGGCGGAGCTTCAGGCTATCCATATCGTAGCACAAGCTGTCCACATGACCCTGCATGCGCCGGATTTCATCATTCTTCTCTGCAATCTGAAAAGAATGAAAACATTTGTTTTCTGGTTCAAAGAACTGCTGGAGCGCTCAATGGCTGAGCAACGTGGGGAAGGAAGCTTATTAATGAATTTTCAGGGCCTGGCGGAGGGATGGATAATGCACACAGATGGGTTCCTTGTGATCTGAACAATGTTAACTTAGTAACAAATATAAACCACATGACGGTTTTCTATGCAGTCTGTCCATGTTCATATCTCATACTCAGTGAGATTTGTCTCACGGACCCCCTTGGTTGGTGAGACGTCTTCCTGCTCTCAGGCCATCTATTTCATTATCGGGAAATTATAAGGGTACAGCCACATGGTCAGCTTTCTACATGCAGTTTTGAAAGCCAAAACCAGGAATGAATTAAAGTCACATCTGACCTTTATATCCTTTTGTGATCCATTCCTGATTGTGGCTTTCAAAACTGCATCATGAAACCTGATCATGTGGTCCTATGCTAAGGCAGGGTTCCTCAGCTCCAGTCCTTGGTGCCCACCTGCCGGTCATGTTTTCAGGATTTCCTTAGTACTGAGCAGGTGATATAATTAGTGTCAATACATCAGGTATTCATGCTGTGGGATAATCTCAAATCATGATCGGCAGGTGGGCGCTGAGGACTGGAGTTGAGGAACATTGACCTAAGGAGTCTTCTGGTGATCTTGCCTGATCGTTGTTGAAGGATGAAAAAGCAATGGTTGGCCTTTTTGTAGACAAAATCTGTACTTGTACATGACAACTGTAGCAACCAGTATCAGGCAGCTGCTACCAAGGCAAATACTCAGGGATTCTTTTTACTCTCATTTACAGGACACAGAGGATATTTTATTAAGAAACATCTAGAGCAGGGATGTCCAACCTGCAGCCCTCCAGCTGTTGCAAAACTACAACTCCCAGCTTGCCTGGACAACCTACAGCTATTAGGGCATGCTGGGAGTTGTAGTTTTGCAACAGCTGGAGGGCTGCAGGTTGGACATCCCTGATCTAGAGAGACACAGAGCCAAGCTGCTATTTATACGTATAATGGGGCTTCTTTTATTTTCACTTGAATTTTTGTCTATAGTTATTCATGATCTTTACATTGGGGTCTTCATGACATGCCGTCTTCATTGTAGGCAAAATGATCCTCTAATACTAGTCTTGAATGGGGATAGGATGCACTTACAATTCTGTTCTACATCTTCTTGGTCCCATCTCAACAGTGAGCATGAGTGGGCATCTCCTTCCATTTGCTGTGTGTTGAGTTGGGACTAGGAAACGGAGACCAGTAGAAAGAGCGTATGCATTGCAATGGCAATGGTGGGGGATTCGGTAAGGTGAGTAATACTTCATTTTGTAACTCATTCTGCCCCATATTGAAAAATGTGTATCGCTGGAACATCCTTTAAGGTTCATTTTTAACAATCTCGGTCCACAGGAACTGTCAGAAGATGACCCCTCAGCCAATCAATGGTTGCAGTGGTACCTGCCTCAGCCAGTGATTGGCTGAACAGGCTTTTCTTGCCATTTCCTCTGTGTTGCATGAGGACCAGTAAACGGAGACCAGTAGGGACCAGGTTAGCCCCCCAAGGCAGTGGTGGGGAAATCGGTGAGGTGAGTAGTGCTTCCTTTTTTTTAACCCAATCTGCCTCATGTTGAAAAAAACTGTACTGGACGCCCTTTTACACGACGGGACACCCTTTTAAAGGGGTTTTCCGCGATTTTACTACTGATGACCTATCCTCAGGATAGGTCATCAGTATCTGATTGGTGGGGGACCGACACCCGGCACCCCGTCCATCAGCTGTTTGAGAAGGCACCGGCGCTCCCGTGAGCGCCGCGGTCTTCTCTTAGTTTTTCCTATGCCAGTGACGTCACGTTCATCGGTCACATGGCCTAGGAGCAGCTCAGCCCTATTCAAGTGCTACCAAGCACAGTTGCTATAATATGTACGGCGCTCTGTTTGATAAGCTGGGAGAAGGTAGCGGCGCTCACAGGACTCATTGCCCATGGCAATGGCGGTGGTCCCAGGTGTCAGACCCCAACGATCAGATACTGATCGTCAGCAGTACTAAAATCCTTTAAAACCCCTTTAAGGTTTATTGTTAAAATTTTTCATGCACGTCCATATGCCTCAGTAGTTTTTCATTTTCACGGTACCATAAAAGTCAAGTGAATATGCAATGTCTTAGCACTAACTGGCAATAAATCTTGAGATATTGTATACTGTGGGAGACGAACTGCAGTGAAGAACTTAAATTAGAAAATTTACTAATAAATGGTTCAGTTGCAAAAGGAGAACATTTCATGAATAAGAGGGACCCCAGCTGAAGGCAGGGACTGTGCTGCGGAGTCATTTGACTGGTGAACATCATACTGGGCAGTTGTAATATCTCTTAAAGATGCTTTTTACAAGCCCTGGCAGTTACAGAGTCAGAACTGAAAGAAACCATTCATGTCCCTCACTGCTGGCCCCTTCTAAACACATTAGTGCTTTAATCCTCTGTGCCATGGCCATCTGTTGTACACTGGTAGCTGTGTAAGAATTGTGACAAGACGTGAATCTGTCCAGAACGGTGGTCGCCAATGTATAATGACTGACGCTATTATGCTGTAGACAGTGGTAATGATTAGATTATTAGTGATTATTTTAGTTATAGGGTACTGTATATATTCTGAACATATCTTTACATCAAAAATTGACAATTTGTTAAATGTTTTACTCATAGATCTGAACCTGGAAAATTTAAAAAATGTATGGTTTCCGGTTCGCAAACCATACATTCAAGAATGGAGGATCCTTGAATCGGTCTGTTGGATGGATCTTATCAAGCACATATAGATTTTTACATTTTACCAGGAAATTGTAAGAAAGCATTAACTGTAAAGGGACGAGTAAGCAGGAACAGTACAATGGGGGAGAGGAACATCCAGAGTTTGCTGGTACGCATCCTCCCCCACCTGCCCTGGTCACCAGCTGCCCCATGAATAATCTGAAGAGGAAACAAGAAATTCAGGTTTACAGACCACACACTTCCTATGCCATATCTGTTTCAACCCCGAGGCAGTGCACAGATATCTGGATATCTGTTACCCAAGTATAGATCCTATATTTTCTACACTGACAGCTACCAGGATAACACCATGGCCTTGTACCGGTCCGCAGCCAGTAAAGGGTAAATGATAAAGACCCACTAAAAAGCTGTATGGAAAAACGTCCTAGAGAGGAGTTTATTTCCTGTCTCTGAAACAGTTGGAAAAATGTAACAAAAGAATCATAGTTACATTGTTAATACGGTTCAAAAAAGACATAAGTCCTTCAAGTTCAACCAAGGGATAGGTAGGGACGTGAATCCCAGAAGGATGTGAGACTCAGATTTCTACACATTTTCATAAGCATTGATGTCATTTACTCTCAAGAATTCATCCAAACCCTTTTTAAAACCGTCCACTGTTCCTGCTACGACCACGTCCTGAGGAAGTCTATTCCACAGATTCGAAGTTCTTACAGTAAAGAAGCTTTGACGCTTCTGGAGACTGAACTTTGTCTTCTCCAGTCGGAGGCAGTGCCCCCTTGTCCCTTGAGGGTATTTTACATGGAACAGTTTTTCACCATATTTTTGTATGGCTCATTTATATATGTGTATAGGTTAATAATGTCCCCCCTTAGACGTCTCTTCTCAAGACTAAATAAATTCACTTCTTTTAATCTTTCTTCATAACTAAGACCCTCCAGGCCCCTTAACAGTTTAGTCGCTCTCCTCTGTACCTTTTCTAACTCCAGGGCATCCTTTCTGTGGACTGGTGCCCAGAACTGAACTGCATATTGCAGATGAGGCCGCACCAACGCTTCAAGCAACGAGTTATTTATGAAAATGCTAAATTGGTCATTGGAAGGTATTTTACACTGCAGGATCCCAGCATTTGAAATTAACCGTTGCTTTGGCATGGTGGGTAGAGATAAGGAAGACTGGCGTATGCTATAAGATATTCCTGAGAGAAGCCTTTCAGGGGTTTTCTAGACTTTGTTCTGGGGTATTCATGTGTCGCATTTAAGATGGTGGAGAAAATGGGTTAAAAACTATTAAACATATAATACAAAAGTCTCTTTCTTGGGGTTATCTCACAAAAAATATTTTACAGTTTTCAAACCAGCATCCGGATCTGAATAGTTTTGTAATTGCATGTAATGAACAATATATTATAGCTACTGAGCTATACAATGAAATCAATCTGTACAGCGCCACCTGCTGTTTTGCACTTTTTCTAATTTCTCTGTCCTCACTGAGATGGAAGCACATGGTCAGTTCTTTGCTTCAACTGCCAACAGCTGCAGCAGACAGGACACATCTTTTGAGAAAGGACAAATCCCCTGAGCTTACAGCTTGAAATAAGTCTAGCAGAACAATCGGAGCAATGAAAGGGGCGATCCCTGGATCCTAGTGAGGTACAGGGCTGGTTCTAGCTTTGTTAGAAAGAGATTGCCATATCCTATGTGATGTCTGATTCAAATTTTTGACATCAATCATGGGATAACGCCTTTAGCACAAAGATTTAATAAGCAAAAACAACATGAGATAGGCTGGATCCGGAGTATACCAGATACCGGAGGGTGCCCAACAGATCCTATTCACTATAATGGAGTCCTCTGGGTTTCTGGCGCCCATGCCAGCATTCTACCAGACAAAATATCGCTGGATGAAGCTCTATTTTTTTTTTTTGCCAAAAACTGCAACAGAGGCTCCAGCTCTAACCTCCTTTGCAGATGTAAACCTAGCCTGGTTCTATAATGAAATAAATTGCATCAAACAATGTACATCAAAGTGAAAACAATCTGTTCAAATAAATAAATTTCATGAGTTTCTATTGGCATCAAAAACAGAAAAATTACTGACAAAAAATATAACTTGTGAAAAGGAGTTTTCTGTGATGACACAGTAATGACAAATCCAGGGAGCTGGAGCAAACTGTTGCACACTGAATACTTTGATGAGGAGGAAACATGTGTGGCTTATGTGCTGTAGTGTTAGCCAGTGTACAAAGAATAAATCAGGGAGCGAGATCCAAAAGGAAATTACTACATAGGGCCATCATAGCCTAACATGAAATCAATACCTATGTACAGCTGAAATTCCCTGAATACAGACAACATATTGCATGATCCCTGGACCTGTAGTCATACTGTGGTCCGCAAAATGCAGATACTGGCCGTGTGCAGAATGGACAAGAATAGGACATGCTCTATAATTTGTGGCATGGCCAATGACATCAGTGTGCTGTCCAGATTTTTTTTTTGCAGCCCTGTAGAAATTAATGAGTCTGTGCAAAAAATGCGGATCACATGCGGACTGGAAAAAAAACCCTATGTGAATGAGGCCATAAGTGGATAAAGTGAAATATTAGAAGAAAATGTGTGTATTGCATTATTGGCAGTCAGGAAATGTACTTTAAGAAATTGGCTAGACTCAAACAGTCCATCCATGGAGGTCGTTAAAACTTCAAATATCAAACATTATATATCATACTATAAGTAATAGAATATTATTATACATAATATTTAGACAAAATGACAACACCAAACGATTCCTGATTCATTGTGTGAGTTTTATAGATATGATATATGCAAAGGAAGACAAGTAAATTCTAGGAGATCTGCCGCAACTTCAAATGTTCCTTTTTGGGGGGGGGGGGATGCAAAAAAAAAAATGTTTTTTTCACACTACCTTTTTTTTGTTTGTTTCAGTCACAGAATCAGTTTTTTAGAGAAACTGGATCCATTCCAAAAACAGATGTCAATTTCCATGATTGATGGATCTTGCAAAAAAAAACAAAAAACTTTCATCTCCGCTTTCATCATTTTTTACTGGACAGGAGCGCAAAATAGAGAAAACATGCATTTTTTGCATACGCTTTTTTCTCTTGAAGCTTATGTATCCGTTAAATGCAACTGTTTTTCTAAGGTTTCACGTGTGGTACACAGGACACGTTAGTTGCAGGGGTGGACTGGGAACTTAAAGTGGCCCTGGAAAAAAAAATTATAAAAAAGTGGCCCCATGTTGTAATCGGGTCCAAATTGATGGAAGACAGGGCCAGTAATACCATATTGTGGCACATTATACAACCCCAACAGAGCAAAATACCACAGTCCATCATAAAATACTGCCCCAGCAGAACAAAATACATCCCCAAAAACTTCCACAGGCCGGCCGTGAGGAGGACTCAGGCGGCCCCCTGGGCATCTTCCCACCGGGAAATTTCCCTGTAAGGTCTATGACCAATCCGCCCCTGGTTAGCTGTAAGGTACAATCTCCAACAATCACCATAGTGATCTGCACATCAAGTGTATCTGAAGTCTTAGACATTACACAGTCTATAACAGGGCTGCTGATTTCTGCTCTCCTTGTTAATGGACAGTACAGTGCAAATCTTGACATTACACAATTTGGAAGGCTTTCATAAGAGGTCTTGTGCCATGGTCTCCAGGAATTCTGTTACACAATCTCCAGATATTTATCTTGCAAAACTCACCTTTCTGTGGAGCGCACTTCCCTGTTACATCCCTCAGCAGACTTCTCTGTATTGTAAGCCATTATTACCACCGCTTTCTATCTTAAAGAAGTATTCCAGTTTCATGATATTGATGACCTGTCCTGAGGATTGGTCATCAATTTCAGATTGGTGGGAGTCTGACTCCTGGCACCTCCGCCGATCAGCAGTTTCAAGGGGCTGCAGCACTAGTGCAAGAGCTGTGTTCTCTTCAGTGTTTACCTGCACATCGTCTATAATGTAGTGGTGATGCAATGTAACTACAACTGTCTGTCCCATACAGGTGAATGGGAGAGGAAGCCGAGAATCAGACCCCCATCGACAGGGCTGGGAACTTAAAGTAGCCCTGAAAAAAAAAAAACTAAAGGTGGCCCCAATGTTGTAGATGGGTCCAAATTGACAGAAGGTGGGGCAACACAAGTAGATGGGGCCAATACAAGCTGCCAGAGTCAGTAATACCACAGTGCAGAGCAGAATACATCCCCAGAAGCTGTCCATCGGTGGTGGCCATCAATAGCTGCCACCTTCCATCCTCCTCTTACATTTGTCTCTGATACGGATATGGAGCAGGGGTTTAGGAAGTACGATGTGGGCCACAACACCAAGCTAGCCCTACCTTCAGCATGCTGCCTGGACTTCCTCTAATAATGACCCCTATAGTTCCCCCAGTAGTAGGTACCCGGCCAGCAGCAGTGAGGAGAGCTCAGGTGGCCCTATAGGCATCGGCCCACCTGGAAAATTCCCTGTAGGGTCCATGGCCCACCCATCTGATATTGATGACCTATTCTGAGGATAGGTCAGTAATATCAAGAACTGGAATATCCCTTTAAGCCAGTCACTTACATAATGTAGCTGTCCTGACAGCTATCTCTTACACTGCCCCCCATTAACAGGCATGCTTGAATTGGCTGAGTGTGCATGTTCATTTCCATAGGGGGAGGAAGAACAACACTTTTGGCAGCATCTTATCTCCACAGATAACCATTTGTTGAATATAGTCTCTGCATCAAAACAGTCCTCAAGTGGATGTCCATCCAAGTAGAAATATGCCTAGATACATGCACTACATGTACACCATCCTCTGCAAGGATGAACATGAAGTATCATACACTCAATGGGGTTATCCTGGTAAATATAATAATAACCTATCCTCAGGATAGGACATCATTATGACATCAGCGGGGGTCCAAGTCCTGGCACCCCCGCCAATCAGGGAGACGCTGCGCTCACCGGAGGTCTGGTGTGTGAAGCCGGCTTCTGACAGCGCCGTACATTGTATAGTGGCAGTGCTTGGTATTGCAGCTCAGCCCCATTCATATCAATGGTGCTGAGCCTCAACTAGGCCATGTGACCCGATGTATGATGATATCACACGGCCTAGGAAGAGGTCAAAGCGCCAGCCTCTTCTAACAGCTGATCGGTGGGGTCCCGGTTGTTGGACCCCTGCTAATCCGATATTGAAGACCTGTCTAGAGGATAGGTCATCAATATAATGCTCATTTGAGTGAGTGATGCCCATTTCATCACTTTACTATGGCTAAGGTTACTTTCACACCAGAGTTATTGCTGGATCCGGCAGGGATCTGCAAAAATGCTTCCGTTACTGATAAAACAACCATCTGCATCCGTTATGAACGGATCCTGTTGTATTACCTTTAAGATAGCCAAGACGGATCCATCATGAACACCATTGAAAGTCCGGTTGCTGCGGTTTGCTCTCCAGTATGGGAACGCAACCAAACAGAATGGAATGCATTTTGCAGCACTCTGTTTTGTTTAGTTCCGTTTTGTCCCCACTGACAATGAATGGGGACAAAACTGATAGATCTGAATGCCGGAAAATGTAAACGCAAGCGTGAAAGTAGCCTAGGGATGTCCTATGTATGAGACTAATGTGTGATCTCCTTATGTCCGAATGGGGCTGTTTCTAATGGAGGAAGAAAAAATTAGGTTGGATTTCTACCCATTGAATCTTGGTGTCTGGAGGCTGCTTATTCCTGGCTGTAGAAATTACTTGGCCATTGGGCTAATCTGGATAGACACATTTGTGGCTGAAGGGGACTGTCTTTTGTAACTGTTACAATATGCTACGTCTATGATCAGTGACTGCAACTTAGCTGCACTGTGTATAGGAGGTCCTGTCTCCATATAAACTTGGTCTGCTGGTCTGTATCTCCCTCATGCTTTACACTGCAGCACTGTCTGTTCAATTTTGCTGCTGTGTGTAAGTGGAAGGTCAGTACGTGAAGAGATGATTAGGTTACAGTAAGGACCGATTATAAACTACAGGGACCCAAACCCTTAGAGAGAAGAAGACTATCAGGAAGCTGCTGCATTAATAAGGGGGAAGGGCCTGGGGAGGTGCTTTCATCAGCCATTGATTAGTAAACTCTTGATTCCTCCTCCTGAATGGTGCAGGACTCGCTGTGGGAAGAGAGGTTTTGGGGAAGTTGCTTTGGGTGTTTTCAAATTTTTCGCCTAGTTACACCCTTGGGTACAGTAAGGCCCCATAGACTACTTTGGGGACTGTATTATGGCAGCGTACCACTTGCATATTACTCTGGTGTCAATGAGCGGCCAAAATTAAATGGACTCTACAATTTGGACAACCCCTTCACAATCACCAGTGTGGGCACAACACAAAAATACACATCTCATATACCCCAGAGGCCCAGACCTTCTTATGAGAAGGACGAGGCCTTATCCAAGCAACTGTGGACAGTAATCTCTTCCTTACTTTTCAGTAAAGAGGTTCTGCAGCATCTGATCCCTAAGTTTTGGAACTATACAGATTCAAATCAGCAACCAAAAGAAAATAAAAAATGTGAAGCAGAAAATGTACTGTAAAGGTAAAAATCAATGTATTCTCGAAAACTGGAAATCTGCATCTATTAAACAAACACTATCCATATATCTTAGTTCATTAACATATTAGCAGATTAATAACATCTACAGTGTAATGGTCAATGAGCCCCTGAAACATCTAAAATTTCTCAACGTGGATCAGCAGAGAAACACCTATGACTGTGGGGTGTTCGCCATAGCATTTACCTATGAGTTTCTGGCAGATGACGGTGAACCCACAGCGATCTTCCAGCACGACGTGATGAGAGATCTAATATCCTGCCTGCAGAATGGCAGGATCACAGGCTTTCCCAAAAAGGTCAATTAGCGACTCCATGTCTTTCATGACATGTTGAGTCTATGATGGGCCAAGAGATCGCCCTGATCAGAAGCTTGTTATTACCGAAACAGATCTGGATCCTCCACGTCACCAAAGCTGCAGTCACTACCCAACCCCAGATTACAACCGCTGAGCCATGGTACAGGTCTAGAACCCACAGACTTGTTGGCATCGGTAAGTAACCAGTGACTTTTCTAAGTTTCATCATCTTCATGTACTGATTGTAATAATGTCTTCTCATGTGATCATATATGTACATGTAGTAAGTACTTAGACAACCACCAAAGGTCCGGGATAATCACACCCCACAAACATTAGCCTTTTAGTCTATGGGCCCCATATCTTATGCTGTGTCTATAGTTATACCTATTAATGAGGGGGTGTCCTAATGTATTATTTTAACTTGGTCCTAGAGACCTAATTATCAGATCCTGTGAACCTGTGTCAGACTATCAGATGATAGGGACCACATCCATGAGAAGACCTTGTATCTTCATTGGGTATACTGATGATTTGTGATTATTCTGCTTCTTGATATTTATGGTGTTTTCTGTACAACTTGGACACAGCGGTTTCCCAAGAAGGCAATTGCAGCAGATCAGATCACCAGAGGTCTGAGACAAAATGAGGCGCAGAATAAACCATCTCCTGATCTTCACCAGTGACCCCTGCTAGAAGGCATTGGTCTTTAGAACAAAAAGGATCCCTAAATAAGGTAAGATCCTTGTTACAGGAGTCATAAAATGTAATGTGATTTATGACAGGAGCTCATACTAACAACAGACATGATGCCAAGTTCTGGAGACACCAGAGTGATGACAGAATAATTTAGGGTTTAGATTCTCCTGGAAGATGAGCAAAGCAGTGGCCACTAGTGGAAAATCATCCAAACTGGCTGATAAATGGCATATAAGTATAAAATTCTAACTGCCTGCAGTCACCACTAGGGGGAGCTCCCATTGACCTTGATATGTAGATCACCTGGAACAATGGTTCCCAGAATTTTGACTACGGAAGTGTGTAAAAAAGCAGGGGTCTTGTTGATTTGAATCAGGAAAACTGAGCTCCAAACCCTATAAAGATATATGAAAATAAATCAGCCCACGATTTTAAGGTGTATTCTGTTTATGTTGGATACAGCATTGGGTCTCAGAACAAGAATAACAGCTGTAACAGTCAATGCATTGATAAGCATTGGTATGGCTGTTAGAAGCAGCCCAAGTTTAATATAGTTAAAGGGGTTAAAATGACCCACAGTGACCGTGAATAAATTGTGTGTCACTTACATGTAATTTTCCACTGCTCCGTGTTCAGTTATAATAAGTTAATATTTTTTGCATCTGCAGATCACTGTACCAGAGTGGGGGTCTCACCGTGTCTCGGCAATGAATATGGGATACAGCTGGAGGTGATGACTCTACCACAAGTCAATGACATGGTGGTCACCATGTCAGAATCAGATGAGCTGCGCATCAGGAAGAGGCAGATTCTGGGCTCGGTCTCTGCACTCACCCACCGTACTTTCTGCAGTCAGACGTATTCACTAAAGTAGTAAGTTTCCTGCTGCATCAAAGGCAGATTGCAGGCTTGGTCTCTGCATTCACCACTGGACTTGTCATTCACTGGACTTTCCGCAGTCAGATGTATTCACCAAAGAAGTGAGTTTCCTGCTGCATCAAAAAGCAGATTCCAGGCTTGGTCTCTGCAGAAGTCAATGCACTTGACATTCACCATTGATTCAAGGGAAAATCTACCGTCCTTGTGAAGTGTCTTCATTTTCCTCCACTGTCTTGGGAAAGGGCAGTTCTTCAGCCATGGTTCCCTAGAGGTTTCCTCCACTGGAGGTTTTTCCTCTCCTGAGTGCTGAAGGCCCGACTCTTTGGGAGTCAAAGGCCCATCATCAACAGGGCCACATTTAAGACCAGTGCCCTGACTTCTAATGAGAACATCTACTGTACATTTGATACCTTGCAGTTAATAAAGAAGTCAGTGTATATTAAGTAGTGGTGTGTCTGAGGCTCTTTATGAACCTTCATAGTCAACTGGATGGGGGTGCAGGGTGTCGGACCCCTGCTGATCAGATACTACAGAATAGGGGATAAGTATCTGATCAGTGGGGACTACTGGATTCCCCATGATCATGAGAATGGGGATCCTGTGTCCCCAAAGAAATGGAATGGTAGGTCAACCATGTTCTCTTTTGCTTCATTTAATGTCTATGGGACTTCTGGAAATAGCTGAGCATACTGAGTACTCAGCTATCTCTACCAGTCCCATAGAGAGTGAAGAGTAGGTATGTGCACGCTCGACCTGCCACTTCATTCATAAGGGGACACAAGATCCAGTTCTCGTGATCAGTAGTGGTCCCAGATATTCTGTGGATGGGGAAAGTTTTGTATTGACAGAAACTATCTTCAGATCTCATATCCATTGAAATCAGTGAGTCTGTAAAAAATGTGGATGCAACATGGGTCACGTCCTTATTGTTTGTGGATCCATGATTTGCAGACAGCAAAAAGGATATGGTTGTGTGCAAGGGGCAAGATTCTACTGGAAAAAAATTAAAATTAAGAGGTACAGCCAGCGGTGTACCTCCAACGGAGGCAGAGTACGCAGCTGCCATGGGGCCCCTGGAGGAAGGGGGCCCGGTCTTGGACAAAAGACCCCGCCTCCTACTTACACTTAATTCTCGCTCCTGTCTTGAGTTCCTGTCTGGGGCTTACGCTCTGCTTTCCAGCTCCCTGCTTCCTCTGTCCTGTTCTCCGGGCCCCTTTTTGCTTTAGCACATCAGCAGTGGCTAGCACTGCACCTGCTGGGCTGGCCAATCAGTATTAGCAGTGTTTGCAGAGCCTGGCTTGCCCAGCAGAGAAACTTTAGTGTCCTGTTTTGCGGGAGTCGGGATTTCATTCCTCTGCAAGCAACTTGCAAGTGACAGTGTAGAGGATGATGAGAGTGACTTCTGCAGAAAGGATGACTTTAGGTGAGACGTGACTGTGATGTCAGTAATACAGTGTGTGTTTTGGGTGTGAAGTGAACCCCTCATTTCCAGTGCTGAACCCCCAGTTCTGATGCAGAGTTCTACTCTCTCAGCTCTGCAGATGAACCTGATCCTTCACCATCTAAGTCACTGACACAGTGTAACATCACCATGCCCTGCTCTGTGCACTCAGGTACAGTAAGTGTCTCTGTGTCAGCTTCATGCACTTATGTGGAGACACACTGTTTGTCCTGCTTTACACTGAAGCTTAGCTCCGTAAGGGCATTACTATGATCTGTGTAGGACTGGGGTTCCTAGGGCCCACCAGTAAAATTTATTTTGAGGGCCCACCATATGGATACCTTCAAATATTACCTGCTCACACAGCAGCAAGATGCTACCAGATGATTGAATATGGGGGTCCCTGCAGCAACTTTGAGAAGGTAGGTCCTGGGGAGAAGAGGACACTGGTAGCTTTCCTCTATACCTAGAAGTCATCTCAGCTCTGATCGTGTCTATAATAATAAACTGGGGAGTTTCTGTAATAATCTATCAGGTGTTTTATATGAACATAGGCTGGTTGAGGTACTTTACATTGTATATATGTATGTAGTGCAGTAAGTTTACTGTGCTATGTGCCACTTGTGCAGGGTGTGGGAGACTAGGGACCCACCTTGCTCAGGGGCCCACCAGGGGAATCACCTGTACCCCTGTGGGCCAATCCGAGCCTGGTGCTACCCCACTGATATCTTCTATAAAGTGCTTTGGACTCTGTTCTATAAATTAATAATAATTATATTAGTAACAATATATTGTGGGGTTCCTACAGTTTTCTAATACGTCATGTAAAGGGTCTCCAAACGAGAACTACTTTAACAACCTACAAAAAGTGGCAAATAACAGTCCCAGTAAAATACAGTACCTGAATGTTATAATTCAAAGGTGATAATTATGTATAGTGTTTTATGATCCACAATTATGTTAAGAGAGACCTTTTTTTTAACAGAAATCCAAGCTGTCGAGTGGGGGAGTGACACATACCAAATTCCTACTTTGTCGCTGACCTCAGATTTGTCCTCGCTGGCCTCTTCTGATGGGTCACACATAGTAAGCAGCACTCCCACCCATTGTGTGCCCAGCGAATATGAAGTTTGCGTGTTTCGAGCACGTACCTGTTTATGTAGCTGAGAGATGTGCTCAACCAAATGGTTCTTCTCTACACGC
Organism: Rhinella marina; assembly: GCA_900303285.1. Taxonomy (NCBI): domain Eukaryota; kingdom Metazoa; phylum Chordata; class Amphibia; order Anura; family Bufonidae; genus Rhinella; species Rhinella marina. The sequence continues at coordinate 39,252 of ONZH01001359.1, read as the reverse complement.
AAGAGGGAGTTTTCCTGCTGAACCTTGGAGTGTTTGTTCTGTAAATCTGTCAGCTGCTTGTGCAGTGAACTTCCAGTCATCTCTCCAGATTTCCTGCCTCGCTGTAGCTGCAGCACCTAGAAGCCAAAGCAATGCAACCTGTATATAAGGTCAAACTACCGTATTTTTCGCTTTATAAGACGCACCTGAAGATAAGACGCACCCCAGATTTTAGAGTAGGAAAATAAGAAAAAAATATTTTTCATCAGACCACATATCTGACCCCCCATAAATTTCAGGACATCACATCAGGCCCCCATCAGACCTCAGATGAGCCCAGCGTTCCCCCATCAGACCTCAGATCAGCCCAGCGTTCCCCCATCAGACCTCAGATCAGCCCAGCGTTCCCCCATCAGACCTCAGATCAGCCCAGCGTTCCCCCATCAGACCTCAGATCAGCCCAGCGTAACCCATCAGACCTCAGACCAGCCCAGCGTAACCCATCAGACCTCAGACCAGCCCACAGTGCCCCCATGAGACCACTCTGTGCCCCCATCAGACCTCAGACCAGCCCACAGTGCCCCCATTAGACCACTCTGTGCCCCCATCAGACCTCAGACCAGCTCACAGTGCCCCCATTAGACCACTCTGTGCCCCCATCAGACCGCAGACCAGCTCAGTGCTCCATTAGACCACTCTGTGCCCCCATCAGACCTCAGACCAGCTCACAGCGCCCCCATTAGACCAATCTGTGCCCCCATCAGACCTCAGACCAGCTCACAGTGCCCCCATTAGACCACTTTGTGCCCCATCAGACCTCAGAACAGCTCACAGTGCCCCCATTAGACCAATCTGTGCCCCCATCAGACCTCAGACCAGCTCACAGTGCCCCCATTAGACCACTTTGTGCCCCATCAGACCTCAGAACAGCTCACAGTGCCCCCATTAGACCAATCTGTGCCCCCATCAGACCTCAGACCAGCTCACAGTGCCCCCATTAGACCACTCTGTGCCCCCATCAGACCTCAGACCAGCTCACAGTGCCCCCAGTAGACCACTCTGTGCCCCCATCAGACCTCAGATCAGCCCAGCGTGCCCCATAACAATAAAATAAAAAACTTCACTTACCTGTCCAGCGCCCCGGCTCCGCTCCGGCGCTCCTTAGGCTTTCCGGCCTGACGCTGCACTGTCACCTGACTGCGTGCAGCGTCAGGTCATAGTGCGCGCACTACGTCCTGACGCTGTACGCGTTCAGGACAGTGCAGCGCCGGGCCGGGAAGCCTGAGGAGCCGCGGCAGGACAAGTAAGTGAAGTTTTTTATTTTATTGCTATGGTGCACGCTGGTCTGATCTGAGGTCTGATGGGGGGGGGGGGTCCCGGCAGCTAAAACATACAAGTGAGCGCTTCCATAATGGAAGCGCTCACTTGTATTCGTTTTATAAGACGCACTGCAATTTTCCCCCTACTTTTGGGGGAAAAAAAGTGCGTCTTATAAAGCGAAAAATACGGTACTTATAAAATGAATGAAAAAAAATTGTATATGGTCTTAATTTAAAAAAATCCTATACAGACCTAGTTTTCTCTGAAAATAATGAATTAAAATTTCTAATGTAGGATTTACACTGACGACTGAGAGGGTGCTATTATTTTCTATACAAGGTCATAGCTGTTTCTTCTGATTATTCCTGGTATCCTGACTGTGGCTTGTCTTTGGATTAACTTCTTGATTGCTGATTTTGTTTTGATCTCTCCTGATTTTGGCCATGCTTGTCGACTACTGTTTGCCCCACTACCTTACTCTGCGGACATAACCTGGGGTCCATTCTGTCCTGTAGCTGACTCTGGTGAACACCTAGTGGTAGCCTTAGCTTCCCACCAACCAGAGTGGTTTAGGAAGACTGGTAGCAGTTTCTGAGTCCACTGGATGTGGTTCTGGATGCTGACCATAGTTTACCATTACACCTGATTTCACCTCTGGTCCTGTGAAAATGTCATCAGGGCTGCCCTCAGGAATTTCAGGGCCCAATGCAAGCAAACTGTGTGCCCCCTCCTTCATTCTGACTTTCAAAACCATAACTTGTTTTTTTGCGTTAGGCCATTTTTCCATAGACATAAGTAAGATTTAATTTTCTACCAACTTTTATTATGGGTTTAACCACCTGTTTTGCCGAAAATCCAGCTTGGGCAGTGTGAAAACTAGCTAACTGGAGGGTGGAGGGATGCAACTGGTGTTGTATGAAAGCTGACAGTCCAGGCTTTCATACAAGACCAAAATGACAGCTAAAGTCCACGTCCTTATTTTTTGTGACAGCTAAAGTCCAAGAAACAGAGGAGAAATCACTGTTAGAAATCAAGTCATTAATAATCGAGAGTAAAACCTGTTTTTACTTTCATTTTCGGCTGCATTCACAGCATCCCGATTTCTATCAGTGATATCTTTCTCTGTCCTGAACATATTGCTGCCTTCCATGCATCGCTTTGTGGATGTTACAGTCTACCGTAAATGTCTACTATTCTAATATAACCATTATATCACCCTGTAAATTACAATCCATGAAGATTTATTAGCAAACCTGTTCCTGAGCTGCAGCAACTTTTTCCTTCTCATCGTGTACAAGTCTCCTCCAGTGTGACAGGGTCAGTTCCAGATGTCTCTCCTTCTCCTTCCCTGATGTTATCTCAGAAATTCTTTTTGTACGATTCAAGCTTTCTTGTTCTCGGAGTTGTCGTTCCTGTAAGTGCGAATGTGTATAAAAGTCAAAATTCAGAATCTTCAGAGAATTATTATCCAAATCAAGTCCAAAAAGGTATGTACTTTTAAGTTTTGCTTCTACTGTACTGTAAGTTCTTTCTATCTTCTGAAATTTGTGTCAAATGTAGGCAGGAAGTGGGATTAGAACAGGAATCAGCAACTCCCACCTGTTCTGAAACTACAACTCCCAGAATTCTCCTTTAACTTCTATGAGAATTACAAGAAAAGCCAAGCGGATGTGCACGCTGGGAGTTGTAGTTTCATAGCAGCGGCAGTGCCAAAGGTTGCTGACTGCTGGGCTAGGGGTTAGTAACTGTGTCACTTTAAATGGACCTTAAAGTGGTTTTCCCCCTAAGGTAAATGATGGTGTGTTATTTGGCTGTGGCATCACTTCCTGTTCAATGGGGGACTGATCTCCGTGACCAGCACGATTTCTAGAATGAAAGGACCATCACTTGGGGAATTGTAACACCGCTCCAAGAAAAATGCAGAGGGGACTTCTGTCCCTTTGTTTTTAGGCGGTCCCTAACTGATCCTACTGTTTTGGCATATTATCCAAGTGATACGCTGCGTCATTCAATGATGGGACCCTCTGGGTACATAATTTAGTAATCAGTAATATGGATCTCATAATCATTCAGTGCACAGCCAATGTTCCAGCTATGGTGATTGCCGTGGCCCTCAGATATCGAATGTTGGAGAAAAAGAGGATTGGGCAGTTTGGATTGTAATCAGCCTGATCCTTTGATCTCCTGGGAGATAAGCAGCAAGGGAAGGCTGGCCACCTATAAGAGTTTATCTGCAAATCCAATTTAGGAGGAATCCGCTAACAATCTTATAATTACGGTGACCTGCAGAATGAGTGTCATCAGGAGACACAGGCTATGTACAGGTGGGACTTCTTTACCGCATTGTCTGGTAACTGCTTATGGTCATGTCTTTAGTGGAGTTAGGGGAGATAGCTGGAGATGAATGAAGGAATTGTGGGAGACGCCTCTGTTAATTGGAAATAATTAGCCTTCTGCCATACAATGCAAATAGAAAACTGCATACGTTACAATAATGGATATGGGGGCACACCAAATAATCACCTCAGAGAGCCAACAATGGCATTAACAACATAACTACCAAAAAAGAAGAAAGCTGCACACTGTTGCACATCCAATACATTAAAATATATATAATTTATTAAGTCAGATAAGACACAAATTAAAAACACTGTATACAATACAACCCAGTATTAGGACCACAATATACATCCAATACTACCCTTCAAGCATATTGTCCCAGATTGAATCTGGGACAATATGCTCGAAGGGTAGTATGGGACGTATATTGCGGTCCTAATATTGGGACCCCATGGAGTTTTTTTTATTCACGTAAATAAAAGTTTTGTTTTATTTTAAATTCCAAGGCACTGGATCCATTGAAAATTTGTTACTGAAGACTCTCATGACCCCAGATCTGGAGGATTCATCCGTGCTGCCTTTTCCTTCATATTACGGGAGTGTCTGGATTATGCAAATTCAAGGTGAGCTGTGCAAAAAAAAATGTTTTTGTTTTTTCTCTTTACATAATTCAGCAGCCTTATGTACTGCTGGCAGCGGACTGGCCATTCACATGATCCCACATGCACTTCTAAGTAGTCAAAGCCTGCACTGAAGTCTACAAGCACCAGCGTATAGACTCATTCAGACATAGGGAACGATTACAAATCGGAACCTTTGAATTTTTTTTGTTACGGTATTTACGGTACTAACCTCTTCAAGTTGTTTGGTAGCTTCCAGAACTCTAGACTGCAAGTGGCCATTTTCTTTGGTAAGACGCGCACAATCCTCCATCATTTTGTTCCGCAGGTATTTATCTTCATCTGCCGTAAGTTGCCTTTCTTTCACCTGAGTCCGTAACTTTTCTGCCTCTTTGCTATAAAACAGATAATATAAGAGAATAACTGCAATCCCCGGTGCAACACAGGGATAAGAACGCTTTCAAAGATTTACCAGTCAAGTGAATAGGGCTGAGCTGTAATACTGGACACAGCCCATAGATCAGAGTGGTGCTGCGTTTGTAAGAGATGCAAAGGGACCACCATTCTGCTGCGGCACCCCTTCAGTTTATTTATTTGCAGTCATATGAAAAAATATGTATTGTGTTATAAATTCTATTCACGTCTTTATAGGGGTTGTCCACAGGAGAAGTGATAAATGTCTGATCACTAGAGGTCAAACTGCTGCCACCTACAAAAAGGGGGTTCAAAAGTCCACTGTGTGACCGCTGCTCACATCTACGAGAATGCTGGAGACAGTTGAGCACTGTACCCGGCATTCCCATAGACAGACGAGTGGTGGTCATGCACCAGAGCTCTATTCACACAGGGGACTTGGAGACCTACATTCTCGTGATCAGTGGGTAGCCCAGGGGGTCGAACCACGGAGACAGGTGTGAACAGGTGATAAATATTGTTCATGGCCCGACCCTTTAGCTCACTAATACAGTTCAGGCTGGGTTGGGCAGAGGTGTGGAATGGAGCATATATGTAATGCACTGGACACAACACTATCCTAAAATTTATTGAGAAGGTTCACACAGCATGTTCAATTTGGTACACGTTAGAAACCTCTGTTCTTTAAATCAACTCACAATTGAAGTACATGAAGTATTAATTTGTGCAAATAATTGTGTTTTTTTTTTATTTTAAGCATGTTCCAACTTTTAGCAACACCTGTTTTTTTCAAAAACTGTCAAAGTAGGCACAAGTTTTTCCCAAAACTCAGAATAAATTTGACATCTGAATTTTACATATTTATCACAATTTGCAGCAGAATTTTGCCCACTAAGTTGATCTCAGGAGAGATGCTGGTGACATATACAAGTGATCTGCCATCAATGTTCAGGGGTCCTGATGACAAACACTATACATAAACTGCACAATGGTAGGAAAGCGCTGTACAACTATGCCTCCTGCCTGCTCCTCTCAGCTTTATGGTCCATGGTTGACTGGAAGGAGCCACGCATCCTCAAGAGAACGCCATCCAAAACTGAATAACGTGACAGCGCTCTTCTTTGTAGAGACGGGCGGGGGTCACAGTTGTCAGACTCCTACCAGCCTCCATGGGCTAATACACATGTCTAGTTTTCTTCATGGACCATTGGTCTGTGCAGGGAAAGTTGCGGCATACACTACTTTGGTCCAATTTTCGCCCATCCAAGTCAATGGGTCAGTGAAAAAAAATGGACAGCACATGGACATCACGTATGTGTGGTCCATTTTTCACAGATGGTTGCTAGGAAAAGGGCGTTCTTCCATTTTTTTGACAGATGTGAAATCAGATGACAACTAGTGTAATACGGACAATAAAAAAAAGGGACAAAGGGAAGACAATGAGAGACAAAACTGATTCTACATGGATGGAAATAATCAGTTTTTAGCGGACAGAACATGGATGGGTTTTACATCACTCGTCTACATGCGCCCTTAGAACTCCACGCTGACTATTGATCGCATGATCACCTTGGTTAATCCGCCGATCGTGTCACCTTAATGTTCCCTATAGAAGAAAAAGTCGTGACAACTGTAAGAATTCCCCATGAGTTGCCCATATCGGTTTTCTCTATAGGAAAAGATTGGGGTCCAAAAGTCCCTTCCGGGGCCTAGTCATACTGTAAATTAGTAATCATTCATGATAGATCAAGGATGCATGCTTTGGAACATGTATCACGTGTGCTTATCATTATCTTCTTTTTTATTGTAAAGGCTAGTTGTCACCGGAGCCATGAGTTGTCAGACAATTACTGAATGAATGGAGAACAGTTCTTGGTGTGTGAACAATATCTGGTCTCCGATGAAACTCCCCAAATTGTTACAAGGCCTTCTTATGTGCAAACAGGGCCATTACCATGATAATGATCTTCATATTCTCAGCTGTTTATCGGCCCAGGGGTAAACTGCCACAAGTACACGGGTCTCACTCCACCTTATGGAAATCTGCTGCTGGGTCCCTGGATCTCAGTAATGCTATTCATTGAACATGATCACATGAATGATCCTGCTAAATACACTACTTTGCACCACTAACAGGAGTGTCTAATTGTATAGATCAATGTATATCTTACAATGCAAGAATGGCCTCCTGAATAGCTATAGAGGTAGGGCTTGCAAATGTTACTGTTCTGCTTTCTAGATGCCGACCGTTACTAGGGACATTTCAAATGCATACAGCTCTCATTAAAAGGTTTGTCCAGGCTCTTAATATTGATGACCTATCCTCGGGATTGGTCACCAATATTAGGGCTCATTCATATGACCGTATGAATGGGTCCGCATCCGTTCCGCAATTTTATTTCATTTCAATGGGGCCCGCAAAAGATGCGGACAGCAAACTGTGCACTGTCCACATCCGTTGTTCCGTTCTGGGCCCCGCAAAAATATAGAGTCCTATTCTTGTCTGGAATCACAGACTAGAATAGGCATTTCTATAATGGGATGCCTGTTCTGGAATGCACACGGACGGCATCCATGTTTTGCGGAGCCGCAATTTGTGGACTGCAAAACATAGCCCGGTCTTGTGAATGCAACCTACATAGCACGGCCCCCCTAAAAATATAGACCATGTCCTATTTTTGTAATCTTGCCCGGAATTGTGGACAAGAATAAACATTTTCTATTATAGTGGCAGCCATATGTGGTCCACAAATGGCGGAACGCACACGGAACCGTGTTTTGCAGATCCGTAGTTTAAAGACCGCTAAACACTACAGTCATGTGAATGAGACCTTAGATTGGTGGGGGTCCGACACCCCCGCAGATCAGCCACCAGTGCCAGAAATAATAGTGGATGGAGATGCAGAACCGCTGTGCAGTGGCAGTGCCAGGTTACTACATCTCATCTCCTGTGCACTGTAGTTGGCTTGATTCCCATTCCCTAAAATAGCTAGTATTCATGGATCTCATCATATTTGATTTGGGAGACCCATTTGTAATATACATACCGAAGCTCAGATACAATGCGGTCCTGAACGGACTGAGTAGTGGTTAAATACTGTTCTTCTAGCTGATGTACCGCGGCCTGTAATGACAGGCATTGCGATCTCTTCTCCGCCAACTGAGCTTCCACGCCTTCCTGTTGCTTTCTTTGCTCCTGAAGCTGCCATAAAATAACGGAAATGTTGAATGTCACACAAGAAAACCTGGAATGGTTTTGTCACATGCGGGCTGGGTTTCCATATGCGGGTTTTCTGATGGAGTTTATGAAGTCAAAACCAAAGGGAGAGTAGGTATAAAGTAAGTATAAAGGACAGATAACATCTCACCTCTTTTCAATCCACTTTCAATCCAAGTTTTGGCTTAAAAAACAACATTGGAAAACCTGAACGTGGAAACCCATTCACTTGAACGGGATCAGAGCCCCAGTATGTTAGTTTGTGCCATTTTTTAAAGATTTTTTTGGGGTCAGTTTTCAAAATGCTGGATTCTTTGGGTATGGCGTTTTTTGTGGCATAGGCATCTCTGTAGGAGTTGGAAATCACCAGGAAAAAACACCACCAAAAAAGCCACTAAAAACACTAGTTTTTTAAAAACTTGGAGTTTTAAAATTTTTTTTTTTTTTTTTTTCATGCAGTTTAACCAGCATTAGAAACACACTGTGTGAAGAAGCTGTGTACAGGGCTCCAAATTCACTGCACAGACAGAGTTAACACTCTATGCATCTACCTCTCTGTGACCTCCACCAGTTTCAGACAGAAGCATACAAGGTCTCTGAGGCTAAAGAATCAGGACAGGAGGTGTTGACATCATAACCTGTCAGTATTGGAGCTCAGACTTTGGGTCTGTAATTGCAATTGATAATATCTCAGGTTTTAGTAGAGTCATTGCAAAATCCGGTTATCTCTGTAGCATGGATTAATGCAAGCCCCACCTCTCTCCATGTATTCTACTTCCTGTCCTAGCTCTTTAACTTCCTCTTTGTCTCGCTTGACATTTTCAGCCAGACTATTCACCAATGAGAGCTCCACTGTAGTGACTCAATTACAGCATCACACTCTACACTAACAAGAGCAATGCCCTTCGGTGGACATCTTTATCTAGGCCTATCAAGAGGACAATAGAGTTGTCATACTGTTAGCTCCATTCTACAGCTAGTATTATCAGGAGGATTACCTTGCTGACAAGATCTTCCTCTCACAGCAGCAGTAAACTTACAAATAATTACCCATATATAGTGATCCCTCAAGTTACAATATTAATTGGTTCCAGGACGACCTTTGTATGTTGAAACCATTGTAAGTTGAGAAATTGGTTCGAAAGCCCCAAAATGTCATCCAAGATAAGAGAAAATGAAGATTTAAGATTTAAAAATAAACAGATAACTAAGACAGATAAAACAAGCCCTTTCATATAACAGTCAGGAATAGCGTTTTATAATTCCGGTATTGAGTTCCGTCATAGGGGCCCAATACCGGAATAAAACGCTAATATCTAATTGTGAGAGGTACATACCATATAGGAATAAAATAATAAGAAACAAGAAAAAACCAATGTGGATAAATAGAACTGTAAAGAAAGCAATAAATGACAAAAAGAAAGCATTTAAATCACTAAAACAGGAGGGGAGCGAGGAAGCATTGAAAAACTATAAGGAAAAAAATAGAATATGTAAAAGACACATAAAAACAGCCAAACTAGAGACCGAGAGATTAATCGCCAAAGAGAGTAAAACTAACCCTAAAATGTTCTTCAATTATATAATTAATAAATATATTATTATTCAATTATATAAATACTAAAAAGTATAAACCTGAAGGTGTCGGCCCCTTACAGAGTAATGAGGGGGGAGTAGCAGAGAGCGATGAGGAGAAAGCGAAGCTACTAAATAACTTTTTCTCCACTGTATTCACTGAGGAAAATAAAATGTCAGATGAAATGCAGAGTATAAAAGTAAATTCCCCTTTAAAAGTGTCCTCTCTGACCCAGGAAGAGGTGCAGCAACGTCTTAAAAATATTAAAATAGACAAATCACCAGGACCGGATGGCATACACCCCCGTATCCTAAGAGAATTAAGTAATGTAATCGACAGACCCTTATTTCTGATATTTAAGGACTCTATACTGACGGGGAGTGTTCCACAGGATTGGCGCATAGCAAATGTGGTGCCAATATTCAAAAAGGGTCCAAAAACAGAGCCTGGAAACTATAGGCCGGTAAGTTTAACTTCTGTTTTGGGTAAACTGTTTGAAGGTTTTCTGAGAGATGCTATCTTGGAGTACCTCAATGACAATAAGCAAATAACTCCATATCAGCATGGCTTCATGAGGGATCGGTCATGTCAAACCAATTTAATCAGTTTCTATGAGGAGGTAAGTTCTAGACTTGACCGCGGCGACTCAATGGATGTCGTATATTTGGACTTCTCCAAAGCGTTTGACACGGTACCACATAAAAGGTTAGTATACAAAATGAGAATGCTTGGCCTAGTAGAAAATGTCTGTATGTGGGTAAGTAACTGGCTCAGTGATAGAAAACAGAGGGTGGTTATTAACGGTACATACTCAGATTGGGTCACTGTCACTAGTGGGGTACCACAGGGTCATTGGGTCCTATTCTCTTCAATATATTTATTAAGATTAGGGTCATCTGCAGTGACACTAAACTAGTGGGGTACCTAATACCACAGCCCGGGGTCAAGTCCCCGCCCAGCAACTGCCTTGTCACCATGGCTTCTTCTTCAGCAAGATCCCGCGCCTGCGCAGTCTCTCGCCGATGATCTTGTAGAAAGCTTGCACAGTAAAAATATCAATTTTTGCAGATGACACTAAACTGGTGTAAAGTAATTAACACAGAGGAGGACAGTACACTGCTACAGCAGGATCTGGATAGACTGGAGGCTTGGGCAGAAAAGTGGCAGATGAGGTTTAACACTGACAAATGTAAGGTTATGCATATGGGAAGGATAATGCAAGTCACCAGTACATACTAAATGGTAAAGCATTGGGTAACTCTGACGTGGAAAAGGACCTAGGAATTTAGTGAACAGCAAACTAAGCTGCAGAAACCAGTGTCAGACAGCTGCTGCCAAGGCCAATAAGATAATGGGTTGCATCAAAAAAGGCATAGATGCCCGTGATGAGAACATAGTCCTGCCACTTTACAAATCACTAGTCAGACCACACATGGAGTACTGTGTACAGTTCTGGGCTCCTGTGAACAAGGCAGACATAGCAGAGCTGGAGAGGGTTCAGAGGAGGGCAACTAAAGTAATAACTGGAATGGGTGGACTACAGTACCCAGAAAGATTATCAAAATTAGGGTTATTCACTTTAGAAAAAAGACGACTGAGGGGAGATCTAATAACTATGTATAAATATATCAGAGGTCAGTACAGAGATCTCTCCCATCATCTATTTATCCCGAGGACTGTGACTGTGACGAGGGGACATCCTCTGCGTCTGGAGGAAAGAAGGTTTGTACATAAACATAGAAGAGGATTCTTTACGGTAAGAGCAGTGAGACTATGGAACTCTCTGCCTGAGGAGGTGGTGATGGTAAGTTCACTAAGAGAGTTCAAGAAGGGCCTGGATGTATTTCTGGAGGGTAATAATATTACAGGTTATAGTTACTAGAGAGGGGTCATTGATCCAGGGAGTTATTCTGATTGCCTGACTGGAGTCGGGAAAGAATTTTTCCCCCTAAAGTGAGGAAAATTGGCTTCTACCTCACAGGATTTTTTTTTGCCTTCCCCTGGATCAACTTGTAGGAAAACAGGCTGAACTGGATGGACAGATGTCTTTTTTTCGGCCTTACAAACTATGTTACTATGTTACTATGTAGTTTTGTCCCCATTCATTGTCAATGCGGACAAAACTGAACTGAAGACAGCAGAGCGCTCCTAAAAGCATTCCGTTCCGTCTTCAGATCGGAGAGCAAACCGCAGCATACTGCGGTTTTCTCTCCGGTCCAGGCATCCGCACCAAAAAGGATCTGTCATGACCCCCAATGAAAGTCAATGGATCCGTTTTGGTGTGACACAATGGTGAACGGATCCGTCCTCCATTGACTTTCAATGGAGTTCATGACGGATCCGTCACCTGCACACATACATACAGACATAGACATACACACATACATATACACATACATACTTACATGCTCCCGGCAGGTCTCCACAGCGCAGGAGGAGCAGAACAGCGCACACATAGGACGATTCCACCCGGCGCCCAGCAGAGGGCGCTGTGGGGAATCGTCCTATGTGCGCGCCGTCCTGCTCCTCATGCGCTGTGGAGACCTGCCGGGGAGCATGTAAGTATGTATGTGTATATGTATGTGTATATGTCTGTGTGTGTGTGTGTGTGTCTGTGTGTATGTACTGTGTGACATGTGTGGGGCCGGAGCGCGGTTCCGGCCCCACACATGTCCCTGCGGCAGCACAGAACCGGCGGCACCCTTCACCTGCCGGATCCGGGCTGCCGCTAGTGTGAAAGAGGCCTAATACAGGTATTTTACCAGAGAAGTGGCCTTGATTGGTTGGATCTGAGTCTGAGACATTGTATGTTGAGTCTAGTTTCAAATTACGATGGGTCAGAGAAGACCACTGAATGCTGAAAATATTGTATCCTGAGGCCATTGTATCTTGAGGGATGACTGTATATAAGAGGTCCTACCATTTGTGTTGACTATTACAGAAAGACAATATTCTGTATCTAACTTTCAATGGTATAGTACTGCCAAAGGCAGAAATTAAAAAAAGTATTTACTTTAAAAAATTTTTTTAAATACCTCTTTCTGAAAGAAGCATCCCTTTAGAGCAAAATTTCTGGGACGATCAAGGTTCTGCTGTCTCCAGCGACTATATAATCAGTAAATCTTAAATTTATGTGCTCCACTGACAAATATCTAAAGTCTACAGTAATAATTATCAACATAGTAAAAGAAATCAGACATAAAAGTGGCGCCTCGGAGGTCCGTGTGGGTGGCTCTTCTAAATATTAACAAAAATCAGGGTTTGTATACTTTCTTGTGGCCTCCCAGACCTTAGGACGGCATAAGTGCTGAGAACTGTCCTGCCCTGACCTAGAATACATCATTGTGCTATTGTAAGGAGGCAGACATTATTACTTGTGTTTGCAGGAGGAGGAGGTCTCGGTCTTTCTCCTTCCCACTGTGAATGGTGCTGTGCAGCTGATGAAGAATGCTCTTCTGTTCCTCCTCTTTATGTGCCAGATCTTGTACAGAAACATCTGCCAGCTTCTTTAGTTGGGTCACATCCTCCACCAGGACGCTCTTCTCTCTCATATTGGCATCTGAAAGGGAAAGACAAGACTGAAATTTTTTACACCTGACACTTGTAGACCGGGAACACCAGAACCTCACTGTTTTTGAGTTATGGCCCAATAAGTCTCACCCTATATACAGTCTTTTCCTAATCCAACACTCGTGACCTGGAACTGTTCATCACGTCCAAACATCTATAAAACTGCAAATAGCAACAAAATGCCAAGGTGGGTTGCCTGAAGGTTTAGCTGTACACATCTGAGGTAGAACTAATGGCAGAAGCTTTCATAGTCAGGTGGAAAGTCCTGTCTTCCACCAGCAAGCTTAAGAACTGATAAAGGAATTAAAACGTCTTCATGATTTATGACAATTCCTTAGTGACAAAGAGGGGACGGATGGAACAAACAGGACCTTTAGAGTACCTCTTATGGCTCCCCCTGTACATATAAAAGCTGCCTTCTAAAATTCACAATTATTGAGCTTCCTACTCATCTGCAATAAAGGGAGGACAAACTTCAGGTTAGAATTTCTTGGAAACGTAGGTGCCTATAAGACAACTGGGCTAAATCTAGTGGACGGCTCATGCTACATATTGGGAGACATAATTTCCAGACACTTCTTCAAAAAGGTTGGACATCTGCTCACAGGACAGCTACCTACTGGTGGCAATAGAAAGTTTTCTTCCTTCTGGAAGCATGCTTTTTTTTCTATGGAAAATTTCATTAAGGGGGTTTTCTGTTGATGGATATCAGTATCAAATCTGCAATGGTCAGACTCCTGGCCCTGGACAGATATTTCTAGTTGCTGATTAGTGAGGGTGCTGGAAGTGTGATCCCCATGTATCTGATATTAATGAGGTATCCTAAAGATAGGTCATCAATATAAAAGTCCCCAAAAACCCCCTTAAAGGCAGGGGCGTAGCTATAGGGGGTGCAGAAGTAGCAGTCGCTACCGGGCCCAGGAGCCTGAGGGGGCCCAAAGACTCTTGTGTCTCATAAGAAGACACACAGAGCACTAAGGGAAAGGGGGCCCAAGCTGAACTTTTGCACCAGGGCCCATGAGCCTTTAGCTACGCCCCTGCTTAAAGGGGTTTTCTCACTTCGGTAAATGGCATTTATCATGTAGACAAAGTTAATATAAGGCACTTACTAATGTATTGTGATTATTTATATTGCTTCCTTTGCTGGCTGGATTCATTTTTCTATCACACTATACACTGCCCGTTTCCAGGAGTTACGACCACCCTGCAATCCAGCTGCGGTGGTCGTGCTTGCACACTGCAGGAAATGGCACAGGCCTCTCCGGGGGCTGGGACCGTGGAAGCATGCATAGACAGCTTCCACATATTGGGGTTGGCCAAGTATGACAGTTATCCCCTGCCTAGTGGTCGTACCCCCACCAATCCCAGGAATAGTATGGTCCCAGTGGTCTCGTCATGATGGAGCGACAGGCCAAGCATGCACCCTGCTGCCTTATTCATTCTCTATGGGACTGCTGAACATAGTGGATCACACATGCTCAGCCTGCTGATCCATCAGTGAGTTAGGAGATAACCTTCATACTTGGCACATACCCCTCCATGCTGGACATATACATTTTCAGCTGACTGCTATGTCTCCTGGCTCCCTCCCGATTCAGCTCAACTGAATGTCTATGTGTGTTCTATAGAGAGAGCAGAGAAAGCCCATACCCTGGCGGTGGCTTATCTCTCAGGAGAACGAAAGGATCGGGCAAAAATATTCGGAAGCTCCCCACAAACATCAGACTGTTGGCTGAACCCGCTGTTCTCTGCCGACAACACACTAATGTGTATGGGGGCCTAACAGAATGGGCTTTGAATAGGATTCATGTTTCATTAGTAGGACATGTTGACTTTAATAAAGAGTCTGTTGTCTTACAGGACCATGAATGAAAAGCCTCCCATGACCTCCGGTATCAACGCTCCATTATTGGGCAGTATAATAATCTCACTGTCCCATGTGCCCCTCCTTGTAAACTGAGTTTGGATAATTCTCAAATTTATTATGTATCTTTTCCCGTCAAGTCAACCACAACTTTCTCATCGGTGATCTCCGCTACTCACTTTTTCTTAAGATTTCATTCACTAAAGTCATTTTCTTCTGTATTTCTCCAGTGAGCAATGGATCTGAGTATATAAGCCTATGTCCCCATCTCTCACTGGACTTTCCACTCATGGTAGGAACCTATAAAATGGATGGCGCCTTTGTCCTACAATGTGGCTGGTGTCAGGAGACAAAACTTACAATATACGGAAAATTTATTCAATGCTGCTCCTCGGAAAAACTGCAAAGCATGATGGCGCCTCTACTGTCCCGTGAGGGTGGAGGTGTAGCATTACACGCCGTCCATTCAATGCCGGCGTGGATAGCCACATGAGGTGAAATTTCCACTGCGGATTTTGCTACTTTTCCCAAGCAAGATCCAAAAAGGTATATGCGCATGGCGGTGTAATTTATGTGGATTTTGTATGTGGATTTTCATGCAGTTTTTCGGTTTCTGTTATTTGCGCATTTTGAAGCAGATTTGGCCCCGATCACAGTGAAATCGATGCTGAAAATCCTCACAAATAACTGACAAGCTGACAAAATCTGCGCCGCAGGTTGATTTCCACACATACAACTTCCCCACTGTGTACATGAGATTTTGGAAATCTCATCTACTTAGATGGTATTGTATTACACTGAGGATATTCCGCACATAATACGCCCCTTGTGCATGTACCATTGTAAATCCACTGCAATATCTGAATGCAGTACATGCGGATGTGTCACAAATTTCGCCCTATGCACTGCAAAGGGTGAAACCTGCGGAGGAAATCTCCGCCACGAATTGACATGCTGCAAACATAAAATCTGCCCGAAAGGTCAATTTACTCTGTGGAATTTTCATACAATGTGTGGATCTACTGAAATCCGCTCCAGATTTTCCACATTTAATTCCATGGCAACTCTCCAGTGTATCTGCCACATGTGAACATGGCCTTGAGGGCACCGGCACACAATGCAGATTACAAATGGTTTTTCCCCCAGATTTTCATGCAGAAAAAACTATGAAAAAAAAACTACCATAAAGTGTATGAGATCAGACAAATCTCATGTACACTTTGCTTTTTTTTAGGTGTGGAAAGTGACCTGCTGTGCAGATTTTGAAACCTGCAGCATGTCAATAGTTATTGCACCAAAAACCGCATTAAAAACGCACCAAAAACATGATCAATAGAGTGGATTTATGTGTGTTTTTACGTGTGATTTTGGTGCACACCATGCAGATTAGTATGCAGAAAATCTGCAAGAAATTAGCACCAAAAACACACAATAAATCTGTATATTTATCACAGTTTTGCGTGTTTTTTATGTTTTTTGTTGTGGATTTTCTGCGTCCCTGACACATAATGTACTTACCTCGCCAGGGGTGGACTGGGAACTTAAAGTGGCCCTGAAAAAATACTAAAAGTGGCCCTGTTTTGTAGTCGGGTTCAAATTGATGGAAGGCAGGGCCAGTAATACCATATTGTGGCACATTATACCACCTCAACAGAGCCAAATACAACTGTCCATCACTAAATACATCCCCAAAAACTATGTCATCCATGTGCCCTAATGAAGTCTGTGTACAGGGTTTCTGGTCAGAATTTCCAGCGCAGTCACATCCAAGTGCAGGGTCCATGATTTGCATGAGAGTGAAATCTGAACACACTTGACATTGCGGGTGTGTAATCAGTAACTGTAAGTTTATTTTTCACAGCGGATTTTCCCAAGGGCTCAGTGAGACATCCGTTGAGGCTGCTGTTCCCTCACGTCACCTTTATTGCTGGGTTCAGTAACTCTGCCGTGTGGAGTCACATTACAGCAGAAGCCTCCACATATGTCCCAGCCACCTGACAACCACACTCTCTAACGGTTGTCGTTACTCGGCAGGAATTGTTACTTGGTGGTTCAGTACTGGGAGGATAGGCGTTTTTAACCATTTCTAGCCATAACCTCACCTGTCTTCACCATCCACCTGTTCTCCAGTATCCATCACATGACAACCACTTTAAAGAGAATCTGTTATCCCTCCTGATATGTCTGTTCTAGTAAATACTTGTATTCCCGACAAAATTCGGAAGCATCTTTTCTTAAAACACAATATTGGGTTGTTTCTCTACTATACCTCCTATAAATATATGCATACATTGACAACTGGGTGTTACCATTCTCCTTGTCAAAACACAGCCAGCACAGATTGGACAGTATCAGACTTTAGGAACACACCCCCAACTGGTTAAACCAGTAGTCAATTTATTTGTAAATTTCTAGAAGGAATAACAGAGGAACAGCATAAGAAACGAAGCTCCAGAATTGTTATATTGTGGAGAATGCAAGGGTTCGTTGTGCGGCCGTTCCATGCATCGGGGGCCGCAAATTGCCGTGATCCGTCCGGACTGCAAAAATAGAACATGTTCTATTTTTATGTGGTGCGGAGGCACAGACAGAAACACCGCGGAAGCACTCCGTAGGGCTTCCAATTTGTGCCTCCACGCCGCACCGCATCTCCCGGATTGCGGACTCATTCAAATGCCAAGGGTACACTGTTTCCTACTCGGGAGAATACCTGTGAGGAACACATTAGTAGTGCACGGGTTCATAAAAGCAGTGGCAGGCAGGCATCACAGAGTGGTGGAGGGAAAATACCATACTCGCGCTATGCAGGATGTGTGGGCAGAAGGTGAGGCGGGCCAGGGTGCTAATGTTGGCACAACGGCCCTGCGTCAACACATTGGGTGTCACCATGAAGTGACGTGGGAAAACGTGCCACTCATTTAGTGCTACAGCCTGATGCAGCAACCGCTGCATCTACCACCGGCCCGCGCACCCTCTCCAGCAGTCAGGGCTCGACAACATCAGCAGAAGGAAGCTGTTCCTTCCCATCAACTCCAATGTCGTATACTGCTCCTGATGCTCTGCCTCCTCGTCAATGGTTTCTGCAGCAATCGATCACCACTGTTTGCAAAATGACAATAGGGGCCTCTCGGTGTCTGGCAGGGTTCACGCCAGCACTGACGTACAAGTTATAACTATGGTCAAGGATATATGTTGTTCACAGCCCAATGGGGATTCGTCATTCCGGCACACCAGAAACTTGGCCACGTGATGACAATGCCATCTCCACATTGTAATCATGGGATTTCTGACAAATCTGATTGGCAAGGGGACAAAAGATGTGGCGCCTACATCTCACAGCCACCTGAGCCATAAGGAGAATGAACTGGCACAGGAGGAGGACAAGTACATAAAAGCCCAGGAATTTTATACACAATTAGGTGGTTTATGAAGCAACAGCAGAGGAGGAGTTGGAGGGCAACGACGAAGACAACGCAGATGACCCCGACAGATAGTGGCAGTATGCAGTGGAGATGGAGGCCGCGAAGCACTCCGAGGTCCCTTGCGCAAATGGCCAGATGCATGTTGTCATGTTTGAGTACTGACAGCCGCACTGTCAGGATTCAGCAGAGGGATGACTACTGGCTATACACATTGTTAGACCCTCGATACCAGACAAAAATGAGGGCATTTTTAGACCTTCCGAGAGGGATGCAAAAATAGACTACTAGTCTATTATATAGTCGGTTGGTCGCTGCCCATTAGCGCCATCACCCGTCCTCAGGAAGGTCTGATGGCGGTGGGGGGGGGGGGGGGGGTTGTGTTGGGGGTTTATCCTCTGTGCTCACACTCCACTGCTATGGCTGGTGGGGGGATGGCAGGAGCAACACCAGCTCCATATGCAGCAACTTCAGTCTGGAGTCAATGATGAACAGTTTTCTCAGCCGCTTACTGAAGAAACCACCCAGCAGCAGTGGCACATCCAGCAGAACTTCAACCAGCAGGTACTTGTCACCCATGATCCAAGATGCCCTGGACCACTGGGCATGCACACTTGAAGTGTGGCCGCAACTTGCCGTGTTTGCCATGGGCGTGCTTTCCTGTCTGGCCAGTAGTGTGGCATCAGAGCGGATGTTAAGTGCTGCTGGAGGCATAGTTACCTCTAAGAGAACATGCATACCACCGGGCCTTCCTATCACATCGCTGTTGTTGGGTTCTGCTACTTACTGTGATCTGCCACCATCTTGTTCTGTATGCCACTGTTGCTGCTGCTCCCCCCCTTCCCCACTCTGTCATGCGGCCACTATTGTTCCTGTTACTGCCGTTTAAAAAAAAGGACCCTGTATCTTGAGCATCCGTAAGGCCTCTTTCACACAGTCAGTATTTGATCAGTATTTGTAAGCCAAAAGCAGGAGGGGGTCCAAAACATAGAAGACATGCAAATATTTCCATTACATGGTATCTTTGTTTTAGACCCACTCAAATACAAATACTGATCAAATAATTTGGAACAAATCAAATTTGTCGTAGAAGTTCGGCGAATTGGCCAAACACTTCACTCATCTCTAATTATTACAAATTAATGAGAGGCATGTATTTTGTGGTCATCAGGCCTTCCAGGGCAGGAACTTCCCTTTATGGCACCTCCACATTATGTGCCTAAACCCTAGCAGCTACATCTGTAATATCTGCAATATTTGTTGACCTGTTCCTTTATACTAGGTACACACTAGCGTTAGGAGATCCAGCAGCCTGTTGGCCGGACAAAAACCACTGTATGCACTAGTATTTGTCCGGCCAAACCCAGCATTTACTCAGGAAAGCAGCCGTATCACTGCTAGATCCCAATATAGTCAATAGGAATCCAGTAGTGAATGGCAGTATCTAGCTATGCCTACCCTACCTACCCTAAGAATAATGGTAGATTGCAAGCCCTCGCAGGCAGGACCCTCTCCTTCTATAGATCAGTTGACACGGTTTACACGGCCTAATATTCAGACTGATTACTGGGAACAACTGTTTGTACGATTTTAGATAATAGGCCAATAATTCTAGATCACTGGGCTGTGTAAAGGTGCTGCAGATCTTTCATGCAGCACACCAAATTATTGTTCTGGGCATCATCCTGTGAAAACAGCACGTCCTGCTGCCCAGAAACAATGCAGGTGTATGAGGACAAGTGATCGCTTAAAGGGGTTGTATAAGAATTGGGGGGGGGGGAGGCGGAAAGCTCCCCTATTCTGCCGAACCTGCAAAGGGAAGATGACTTACCTTCTCCCTGCTACCCGCTCCTTCTTATTCTGGCCCGCAATGCTCCACTGGGCTTCATCTATGTCAATATCCGGTTTGACATCACTACAGCCAACCATTGGCTGCGGCGGTGACTGGCTCCCTTTGTGTCATGACAAATGGTCACGTCGCAAGGGGAGCTGGACACAGCTGTGATTGGCTGCAGCAATGTCATACCGGATGTTGACATTGATGAAGCTCAGCAGAGCATCACAGGCCAGAATAAGAAGGGAGCGGGGAGCAGGTAAATTATCTTCCCTTTGCAGGTCTTGCAGAATGAGGGAGGTGCCAAAACACTACCCATTCTTGCACAACCCGTTTAAGGCCCCTTTACTGGTAGGAACAAGCGTAGTGATAATGTGCCAGCATAAAGGTGCCGCCAAACCCCATATATGCCCTTTAATCAGGTATTAGGATTGCTCATGATATCACCTAAATCATCATTTGCCGGCAGCAGAGGCCGTTTACATGGAGCGATCTTCTGCCGGCAAATGATGATTTAGGTGACTGCATGTTCAATCCTAATACACGATGAACAAGCGTTTTTTGGGTTTATCAAGTAATCGCCAACGATTCTGTATATTTTCAGTGTATCTTTATCTACAAAAAAATGTAAGGCTTTTGTATCCGGACAGACAATACAATGACATGATAGGGGATTATTGTAACCGCGCTGAGAACACAGAGCTTCCCTGCAGAGATCTGTCCTTATCACACTGCATTGTGCTCCCAGTCTGGAGAAACACTCACCACAAGAGCGGCGGGGGCAGGTGGCTCCTGTCCCCCAGACATTTGGTGTCTTGTTTCCATTCTGTTAGGGGCACACCCGCTATTTAAGAAGGAGACAGAAGAGGAGAAACAAAGGAAACCCCATCTGCATAATGAGACTACCTGAGATGTCCTGCAGGCTCCTTCGCTGGGACTCCACCTCTGCTTTCAGTGCACTGATGGTGGCCTCTTTCATACCCAGCTCCACCTGCATGCTGTTAATCTCAGACTGCAAGTCCTAGAGGGAAAAGAATATACACTGTATGGGTGGTTACAGACATGGCGGCAGGTTTTTCTGGCAGTTCTGGCAGAAATCCATGTGTGAGACTACCCTAATGGTAGAACCCAACAGTGCGGCTGGTGGCATACACCCAAACCACATCCATCTACAGCAACTAATGGCCATACAATTTTACCGCAAAACTGTGCAGTCATTCGCTGACGATATTGGGCGTGATCATATATAACCGGCTGCACTACCGGGTCATACCCTTAAGATATTTTCACATGTAATGGTTGCGGTGCAGTTAGGCTAGGGCTACACGACGACATTTGTCGTGTGACAATTTTTATAATACAAGTCTATGGTGTCGCACTGTGACATGCTGCGACTGCGACACGAAAGTTGCAAAAACTCCATCCAAGATGGGTTTTTCTGCGACTGCGACAATGTGACACCACAGACTTACATTATAACATGTCATCGTGTAGCCCTAGCCTTACAACTACATTAAATGCATGTAAATTTGGGAGAGGACATGCAATACAGGGTACTTCCCGTGTGACAGATTACCTGCAGCAAAGTAGTAGCAGCCTACAACTACAACTTTCAGCAGGTACTGCCAGACACAGATTGCTTGGGCATGCTGGGAGTTGTAGTTCTGCAATACTGGGAAAGCCATAGATTGGAGACTATATATATATATACATATATACATGATATGGCTACAATGTGTACAAACATTTGGGATGGATTTAGTAAACCTCTTTGGATTTCGGTGGATGGAGGTGCTGGAAGCTTGTCTGGATCCAAGTGAAGATCATGTTCGCCTTGATTATTTATTTTAATTTATTTCACTAAATTTCTTAATGAAATATAAAACAAGCAAAAAACTATGTACATCCATCATTAATTTATCACTAAAAATACTGCCAAGTGAAATATATTTAAATTAATACCGTATTTTTCGCTTTATAAAAGGCACTTTTTACCCCAAAAGTGGGGGGTAAATGGCCATGTATCTTATAAAGAGATTACTAGTGAGCGCTCCCATTATGGAAGCGCTCACTAGTATGTATTAGTTCCCTGGGTCTTCCTTCCTGGGCATGGAGGGCTGATGGGGTTCTGACATGGAGGGTTGATATGGGGGTCTGATGTGATATCCTGATATGGGGGTCTGATGTGATGTCCTGATTTGGGGGTCTGATGTGATATCCTGATATGGGAGTCTGATGTGATGTCCTGATTTGGGGGTCTGATGTGATATCCTGATTTGGGGGTCTGATGTGATGTCCTGATATGGGGGTCTGATGTGATGTCCTGATTTGGGGGTCTGATGTGATATCCTGATTTGGGGGTCTGATGTGATGTCCTGATTTGGGGGTCTGATGTGATATCCTGATATGGGGGTCTGATGTGATGTCCTGATTTGGGGGTCTGATGTGATATCCTGATATGGGGGTCTGATGTGATGTCCTGATATGGGGGTCTGATGTGATGTCCTGATATGGGGGTCTGATGTGATGTCCTGATATGGGGGTCTGATGTGATGTCCTGATATGGGGGTCTGATGTGATGTCCTGATATGGGGGTCTGATGTGATGTCCTGATATGGGGGTCTGATGTGATGTCCTGATATGGGGGTCTGATGTGATGTCCTGATTTGGGGGTCTGATGTGATATCCTGATATGGGGGTCTGATGTGATATCCTGATATGGGGGTCTGATGTGATATCCTGATATGGGGGTCTGATGTGATGTCCTGATTTGGGGGTCTGATGTGATATCCTGATATGGGGGTCTGATGTGATGTCCTGATTTGGGGGTCTGATGTGATGTCCTGATTTGGGGGTCTGATGTGATATCCTGATATGGGGGTCTGATGTGATGTCCTGATATGGGGGTCTGATGTGATGTCCTGATATGGGGGTCTGATGTGATGTCCTAATATTTATGTGGGGTCTGATCTGAGGATTTTTCTCCTCTAAAACCTGGGGTTAGTCTTATCATCAGGTGCGTATTATAAAGTGAAAAATCCGTTTGTCTATGGCAAAACTGGCCAGCGACTTGAGTTTTTGTCTGCAAATCCTACTGATTTAGTTGAGATTCACTACTACTTGTCTGAAGGATCTCAAATCTATGGCCTCTGTACGCCCTTTAAGGGGTTGTCCCATCAAGACAACATATCCCTTATCCATTTACAGATAAAGCATCACAGACATACCATAGCTACCAAGCAGAGATGAGCGAATAGATTTGTATCATCAAGTCGGGTTCTGTAGCTGTGACGGGGCGTCCCCGAAGCTGAGAACGCTCTCGTGCTGCTTGATTAACAGGGCCGGACAATCTAGTGCCTGCACCGCTGTTCCAGGTAGCGGTGTAAGTTCAGGGGCTCTGCTTCCACTTATGGTACACCAATTGTGCATGCGTCACCACACTTCTGGGTAGTGGTGCATGAACAGTCACTGCTCCAGTGGTGGAAGCAGAGCCTCTGAGCTTACATCACTATCTGAAGCCACAACATAGGTGTGGGATTGTCAGGGCCGGGTGAGATGTTCGGTCCTGTCAATCAAGCTGCAGGGGCGCGTTCTCAGCTTTGGGGACCCCGTCACAGGTGCAGAACCCTGCTTGATGAGACAAATCGATTCATCTATACTCACAAGATTTCAAATCGCTAAGGCAAGAGCTACATGGCAACACTGGTATTGCGGCAGTCGCAAGAAATCCAACACAGCTGAATTTATTGCGACTGCCCTGACGATCCCATTCATTTCTATGGGATGACCGCTGCTCAGCGATCCTGACCACAACAGATGTCGCGCGGCCATCTGTTTGTGGATGCAGTGTGTTTTTCATAAGAGATGCTGTTTGTAAACCTTCAGTTTGTGAAAAATGCATCAAAACACATTACACCCATGTGGAAAAACTAAACGCAATTGCAGACAAAACTGACTGAACTTGCTTGCAAAATGGTGCGGGTTTCACTGAACGCATCCTGACCCAATCACACTCATGTGAAAGAGGCCTACATGGGAGGCTATCACACTGCATCCCCGGAGGCCTATGCCAGCACTGTGCATGAATATCACTGTGATGTCCTAACCTATATCGTGCCCCCTTTCAGCTTTCATTCTGTGTCTCTCCCCATTAGTCTGATGCGTCTTTCCATCTCTATCAGTCTGGCGGCATTATACTTGAAAGACACACTGTGCATTGTGTTTTGCCCACCTGCTGAGTGCCACACAGAAACGTACTGCTTTCCACACGTGGCCCCCGGCTGTGAATGTGTGCTTCAGAGTCATTATGTGAGGGATCATATATTGTTCTCCAAGGGTTTTCAACTAAACAAACTAGCACAAAATCACCTAAATATACAACCCTCCAGGCACAGACGTCGTAGTGTACAGTATAGTAAATGTATTCATGTGGGCCTATTGATCTGTGCCAAAAAAGCAAAGTGCAAAGCCAAAAAGAGGGGATAAGGTGAAATAGAAGAGATCCTTGTGAGACACTTGGGAGGTATGATATACGGAGGCAGCAATGCAGGCAGCAGTCTGGACTACGTTGGAAACCCTTGAGTTGCACTTGGCAGAGGAGAGAACTATAAACCCCCACATCCTATAACAAGCCATTTATGGTCACCTTGCGCTGTAGTATCTCGTGCCTCCTTCTGCTGGATACGAGGTCTACAAGAAGCCTTCATTGTTTATACGCTGCTGTCTAAGTTCCTGGACAGAAGTCCTCGCAGACGCCTCCTCAGTGCTATCTGCACTCTGTACGTTGAGGCACGACATATTCCACTGGAGACCAGCAATTCTTCTATCAGTATACAGTGTAAGGCTAAATTCACACGACCGGAAGTATTTCACAGTCTGCAAAATGCGTGTTGCCTTCAAAAGGTCTTGAACTGCATTTTCTGGGCAAAAATAGGACACGTTCTATCGTTTGCGGAACGGACATATGAATGCGGAAAGCACACAGAAGGTGTCCGTTCTGTAAAAGATAGAACATGTCAGGTTTTTGGCCGGAAATACGGACCAAGGACCCATTGAAGTCAATGGTTGTGCAAAAAAAAACAAAAAAAAAACGATGCAACCCACAGATGTCATCTGCATTTTGCAGACAGCAAAATACATACAGCCGGGTGAATATAGCCTAATAGTGCTGCAGTATACAATGCATCATCAAATACTCCAGGGTGAACCATAGAAAACCATGAAGGGGATTTATCAAAACTGGTGTAAAGTACAACTGGCTTAGTTGTCCATAGCAACCAATCAGATTCCACCTTTCATTTGATAAATTCCCCCCCTTGTTCTCAGTTTTCCCTTCTTAAAGGGGCTGTAAAGGATTTTACTAAAGACCTAGTCTAGCCTCAGGACAGGCCATCAATATCCAATTGGCGGAGGTCTACCCACACCCCCACCGATCAGCTTTTTCAGATTAGCCCCGGTGCCAGAACTACACAGCTTCATCTATTGTAGAGCAGTGTTTCTCAACTCCAGTCCTCAGGACCCACCTGCCGGTCATGTTTTCAGGATTTCCTTAGAATTGAGCAGGTGATATCATTTCATGTCAGTGCATCAGGACTTACCACAGGTATTCATTGTGTGGGATCTTCTCAAATCAAGACTGGTAGGTGGGCCCTGAGGACTGGAGTTGAGAAACCATAGCTGGTTAATGCAGCACTACTCCTACTCATGTGCTGGGTGTCAGACCGCCGCCGACCAGATACTGATGGCCTGTCCTGGAGATGAATACTAAGGCCCCTTGCAGACAAGCATGTGACATGCACGTCTTCTGCATCACAGCTCCTGGCCTGGACCTCCAGCACTGATGGGGTCACATAACATTATACTGATTTCTGATGGTATGTAACCCTTACAGTTCTGGAATGTATTAGATAACACTAACAGAATTATGTCAGTGTTATTCAACACATTCCAGAACTTTAAGGGTTACATAGCATCATAAATCAGTATAATGCTATGTGACCCCATCAGTGCCGGGAGTTCGGGCCAGGGGCTGCAATGCAGAAGATGTACGTGTCACACGCTCGTCTGCAAGGGGCCCAAAGTCGGGTTTACATGGGCTGAGGAGCAGCCCATGGTCGGGAATAAAGCATTGCGCCCACAGGAATGTTCATTCCCAACTATCTGCCCTGAATATATATATATATATATCCACCTTAAGGCTACATTCACACGACCGTATGTGTTTTGCGGTCCGCAAATTGCGGATCCGCAAAACACGGATACTGGCTGTGTGAATGTAGCCGGCCCTATGATAGAACTGCCTATTCTTGTCCACGATTGCGGACAAGAATAGGACATGCTCTATATTTTTTGCGGGGCCGCGGATCGGACCTACGGATGCGGACAGCACATTGTGTGCCGTCCACATCTTTTGCGGCTCCATTGAAATGAATGGGTCCGCACCCGTTCCGCAAAATTGCGGAACGGATGCGGACCCAAAACTACGGTCGTGTGAATGCACCCTAACAACCTCTTTTCTGAAGATAATGAGGCAGATTTACTAAGGTGTAGACCAGTGCTATGTCTATCACAGTGGCTCAGGCTGGATGATAAATCTGGTGAATGTATGGACACTTTTGTCTAACCTTGTACCAACTATGAAAAAAAGTGTCTGGTCTCTGGTTACTGGTTCTGAAGAGATGACATCACATACATCCACATGAACAACCACCGCAGCAGCCAATCACTGGCCTCACTGGTCTTGTAACCCTATGGTACATCCTATGGTACATCCTATGGTACATCCTATGTTACATCCTATGGTACATCCTACAGCATGCCCTATGTTACATCCTATGTTACATCCTACGGTACATCCTATGTTACATCCTATGGTACATCCTATGTTACATCCTACGGTACATCCTATGTTACATCCTATGGTACATCCTATGTTACATCCTATGGTACATCCTATGTTACACCTATGGTACATCCTACAGCACGCCCTATGTTACATCCTACGGTACATCCTATGTTACATCCTATGTTACATCCTATGTTACATCCTATGGTACATCCTACGGTACATCCTATGTTACACCTATGGTACATCCTATGTTACATCCTATGGTACATCCTATGTTACACCTATGGTACATCCTACAGCACGCCCTATGTTACATCCTATGTTACATCCTATGTTACATCCTACGGTACATCCTATGTTACATCCTACGGTACATCCTATGTTACATCCTATGGTACATCCTATGTTACACCTATGGTACATCCTACAGCACGCCCTATGGTACATCCTATGGCCACAGCCACATAGAATAGTATGTCAGCATAAGAATTGCAGGCTGGCCTGGTTCTTGGAAGTGCAGGATGTTTGCTCTCCATCTCAGGACCCCAGAGGATTCCCTCACATGCGAGTGCTGTGTACGAAGAGGAATTAAAGCCTCCATTAGCCACACTTTACAATCGAATGCCTCATAGAGCCAGACAGATTAGATTTCCAGCCACATAGTAATATTCTGAAAATGATCTGCAGATGATTAGCACAGCACGACCAATGATTTATGGATTACACCAGACACAGTGACCTCTGGGTGTAGGTGAAGGAAAAGGACTTCTATCTCTCCATCACTTCTATGGCTAGATACATGTGAATGGAGCACTGGAAATCTTATTTCTCATTCTCTAAGATGTTTAGAAAGTTCTGCAACTGAAGATCAGTAAGCAGAAGGATTCACCAGTGTTTATAACTTACGGTATTACTGCGGACATGAAATCTTCCAAAAAAGATATTCACCAGATTTGGATTCGAAAATCGGTGGCATACTGTAGAACGGATTCTGATGCACTATTTTCACATTACATTGCATTGTACTGTAATTCATACCATAATTGAGTACTGCACAATAATAGGGTATGGGGTTTAAACCCTATTCACATACAGCATCAAAATCCACAGAGAATTCCAGTCAGGGCTCATGCCCAGAAGCGTAATGGCTCAGTGCCCGCAAATAGCAGTCCACAATGCACGGGCATCCGCATGTTCCTTCTTTGCGGATGCGGACCCATTGACTTGAACGGTTCCAAAGGCCTAAGATAGAACATGATTTTTATTTTTGCGGTGCAGAGGCACGGACCAGGAAGCCCACAGAATCGCTTCATAGTGCTTCTGTGGGCTGTTATGTACACTTTTGCAACTATTTTTCTTATCCTAATGCATCTAAAATTAAAAATGTTGCAATTTCATTTTCGTTTTACATCTACTGAAAAAATAGAACTATGGTTGTAAAGGTGGACATAGCCTAAGTGCTATAGTAAGTAGAGTAATATCTCAAGACAGAAAGAGTGACAACCGGGCAAAATGCCTGTAAGGAACCACAGGGAGAGCCTCCGGGAAGAAAAGGGGGTAGTGGAGGGAGGCACCTAAACAGGTTGGGATAGGGGTCCCGTTGTGCAGAATGTAGATGGCTGCACGGCTATCTAAGGGGAGATAAGAGAACAATAGGGGGTGGTTCTTTCTCATGGAAGATATGTTTAAAGGTAAGTGGGTGAGGGGATCGGGGTAGAGTAATGTTGGGGGGATTTAGGACAGAGCAGGTGAGGAATGGCAGAATAATTTTGTTTCCACATTACATGTTAAAGCAAGACCCACCAGTCCTTATTATACAGTGCCTTGCAAAAGTATTCGGCCCCCTGGAACTTTTCAACCTTTTGCCACATTTCAGGCTTCAAACACAAAGATATAACATTTTAAATTTTTGCTGAAGAATCAACAACAAGTGGGTCACAATTGTGAAGTGGAACGAAATTTATTCTTCCCTGTCCCTGCTGATGAAAAGCAGGCCCAAACCATGATGCTGCCACCACCATGTTTGACAGTGGGGATGGTATGTTCAGGGTGATGAGCTGTGTTGCTTTTACGCCAAACATATTGTTTTGCATTGTTTCCAAAAAGTTGGATTTTGGTTTCATCTGACCAGAGCACCTTCTTCCACATGTTTGGTGTGTCTCCCAGGTGGCTTGTGGCAAACTGTAAACGAGACTTTTTATGGATATCTTTGAGAAATGGCTTTCTTCTTGCCACTCTTCCATAAAGGCCAGATTTGTGAAGTGTTGGACTGATTGTTGTCCTATGGACAGACTCTCCCACCTCAGCTGTAGATCTCTGCAGTTCATCCAGAGTGATCATGGGCCTCTTGGCTGCATCTCTGATCAGTCTTCTCCTTGTTTGAGATGAAAGTTTAGAGGGACGGCCGGGTCTTGGTAGATTTGCAGTGGTCTGATACTCCTTCCATTTCAATATGATCGCTTGCACAGTGCTCCTTGGGATGTTTAAAGCTTGGGAAATCTTTTGGTATCCAAATCCGGCTTTAAACTTCTCCACAACAGTATCACGGACCTGCCTGGTGTGTTCCTTGGTCTTCATGATGCAGAACCCTGAGACTATCACAGAGCAGGTGCATTTATACGGAGACTTGATTACACACAGGTGGATTCTATTTATCTTCATCAATCATTTAGGACAACATTGGATCATTCAGAGATCCTCAATGAACTTCTGGAGTGAGTTTTCTGAACTGAAAGTAAATGGGGCGAATAATTTTGCACGTCCAACTTTTCAGTTTTATTATTACAAAAAAAGTTTAAATGATCCAATAAATTTCATTCCACTTCACAATTGTGACCCACTTGTTGTTGATTCTTCACCAAAAATTAAAAATGTTATATCTTTTTGTACGAAGCCTGAAATGTGGCAAAAGGTTGAAAAGTTCCAGGGGGCCGAATACTTTCGCAAGGCACTGTACGTGACATTCTGTGTTATAAGACTGGATTGCGGCACTTCGCACACATGGCGTTGGTCATGGCGAGATGTACATGGACTTTGAGGAACTGTTTCTTGTCTTTGGGGGAACTCGGGCGTCACAGCAGAACCCCAGTTTCGGACAGGCCATGGCAGGACAAGCACAGGCTTCATGGTATTGTTTCTTGTCTGTGGCATGTCTGACCCCTGGCCCATCATCTGAGGCGCTGCAGGCGGTCCAGTTCACCTGTGCTGTATAGCGCTATAAATAAAAGGGCTGCTACAAATTATTTGCCGCAATAGTGTTTTGGTGGCTTATTTGTGTTTGGTGAGTGGGGGTCTAACATGTGAACTCCTTAATGTTGGGGTCCTTTTACACAGACCAATGATCAGATTCAGAATCAGATTATCAGGAACGAAGCAGACGCTCCCAATCACGGCGGAGACAAGGACGGCTTTTACACGCAGCAATCACCTCCGCTGTATGGGTACAGGCGATCGATACAGCGGCTGCTTGTCCCACTAGAAAATCATTGTTCCAGTGCAGCAGATTGTAGTTTATACACCAGGATATACTGCACAGGAACAATGATATACTGTGCCGCCCAAACGACACAATCACCCAATGAGCGAGCAAACAGGTGATACAAACACTCTTCCCCGATAATCTGACAGATCATCGGTCCGTGATGCACTTAAAGGTATATTCCAGTTGTTTGAATAGGGGATACCTAATAGATCGGTGGGGGTCCTACCACTGGGACCCCCAACCGATCACGAGAATGTAGGCACCATACCCCCTGTATCCCCCCTGACATGATCAGAGCGGAAACAACCATAATACCACTTTGAGGCTACTTTCACACTAGCGTTTTAAAATTCCGGTATTGAGTTCCGTCATAGGGGCTCAATACCGGAATAAAACGCTTCAGTTTTGTCCCCACTCATTGTCAATGGGGACATGCTGCGGTTTGCTCTCCGGTCCAGGCATCCGCACCAAGACAGATCCGGAATGACCCCCAATGCAAGTCAATGGGGGCGGATCCGTCTGGTGTGACCACAATGGTAACCGGATCCGCCCTCCATTGACTTTCAATGGAGTTCATGACGGATCCGTCACCACATACACACATACAGACATAGACATACACATAAACATAAACATACACAGACATATACACATACAAATACACATACATACTTACATGCTCCCCGAGAGGTCTTCAGAGCGTCGGAGGGACAGGACGGCGCGCACAGATGACGATTCAACCAGGCACCCAGCAGAAGGCGCTGTGGGGAATCGTCACCTGCGCGAGCCGTCCTGCTCCTCCGGCGCTGTGAAGACCTGCCGGGAGCATGTAAGTATGTATGTGTGTTTGTCTGTGTATATGTGTGTGTGTCTGTGTGTATGTATGTACTGTGTGACATGTGTGGGGCCGGAGCGCGGTTCCGGCTCCACACATGTCCCTGCGGCAGTCCTGATCCGGCAGCACCCTTCACCTGCCGGATCAGGCCTGCCGCTAGTGTGAAAGTGGCCTAAGATGCACCAAATTTATCAAACATCCTGTGACATTTCATAAATTTGAAGCAAATTACAGCAATGCAGACTCCTGCAAAATTGGCTTTAATGAATTCCCCTGATAGCAAATTTCCTCCAACTGTGTCTCCTGAGTCTTGACAGTGGAATTTCTGTCCTGGAGCCCAAGATAAGCATGACTCTGAACTGTGTCTGCACCAGGACGTGCACTAAACACTATGGTGGACCTGAGAACTATCGGCTTCCTGTCCCGCAATGTCCTCTGGTAGACCGCAGTATGGCTTAAGCCCAGCGCAGTGATGTCACTCCATCACAATGCTTGCGCCACTGGTGGCAGACAGAAAGAAGCCCCAGCTTGTCATGGAAGCACCAATTTTTTTTCTTTTTATGGGTGCAAAGGGTCCATTATTAGAGGTGTCTCAAAGACAAGCATTACTACTGTATTGTATTTTAATGTTGACAGGTCAGGAACTTGAAGTTTATGTTACTAAACAATTTTTCTCCCTAGTGAAATGAATAAAAGCCCTCATACACAGGCAGACGATCGGGGCAATTATCAGAAATACTTGCCCTGTGTAAGGCACCTTTCACACGGGCGAGATTTCCGCGCGGGTGCAATGCGTGATGCGAACGCATTGCACCCACACTGAATCCTGACTCATTCATTTCAACGGGTCTTTTCACATGAGCGATGTTTTTCACGCATCAGTTAGCCGTTGCGTGAAAATCGCAGCATGTTCTATATTCTGTGTTTTTCACGCAGCCCTGGCCCCATTGAAGTGAATGGGTCTGCGTGAATCACTGATGGCTGCTAAGAGATGTTGTTTGTAAACATTCATTTTTTTATCCCGCGCATGCGAAATGCATCCATACGCATCGCACCCGGGCGGAAAAAACTGAACGAACGTACGCAATCGCAGTCAAAACTGACTGCGATTGCGTGCGGATTGGTGCGAGTTTTCCGGAACGCATCTGGACTGAATCCGTGACGCTCGTGTGAAAGGGGCCTTAATGTGCCACTGATTGCCTGATGAATGGGCAAATGGTCGGAATCTGGTGATCGTTTTCCTGTGGCACATTAAATCATTGTTTAGAGGGATTAGATCGTCCTTTGTAACAGGACACAGCTAGATTGCGGTCTATGATGATGTCAGCAGGAGCGGACTGGGAACTTAAATTGGCCCTGGAAAAAATACAAAAAGTGGCCCCGTTTTGAAGTCGGGTCCAAATTGAAGGAAGGCAGGGCCAGTAATACCAGATTGTGGCACATTATACCACCCCAACAGAGCCAAATACCACAGTCCATCACAAAATACGGCCAGCAGCACAAAATACATCTCCAAACACTTCCACTGGCCGGCCCCCTGGGCATCGGCCCACCTGGAAATTTCCCTGTAAGGTCTATGGCCAATCCGCCCATGGACGTTAGTGCCATACAATAGACCCGCAATCAGATACGAACTATCACTATGATGTGTTCAGTTCAGGTTCTGCAGCCAGTCTGGAAGATGCAGCCTGTGTCTTGGACCGAGCATAGTCATGTGAATCAGCCTTTACAATTGCTCGTTCAGTCGGCCCATGCTAGGCTGTTTGTACACAATAGGGTCTGCAGCAGGACTCATATGCAACTCACCGCTACGTGCCAGGCTGCACCTGTATGTGCTATTTGTTTGAAATAGTATGTACATGCGCAGGACGGTAGGTATAGGTGCAGCCCGACAATCTGTGGTGATCCACAAGCAGATCCAGCCGCTGGACCACATTGTGTACGGGCAGCCCAAATGGGTGTTCAGAATTACAGCGACCACCAAGGGCTTTCAACTGGTGAACTCTCTCATTCCAAAGCATCATTTGAGGTCTGAGCAGCTGGACCCTCATTGACTAGTGGTTTATGATTGTTGGCATGATGGTGGGACATAAAAAACATAAATACCCACTTTTAGTTCTGTGATCATCTGTCCAGCTTCTGCAGCGAGTCTCGGCTGGTTGCTTGTGGCTTTTCGTGCCTGATTCCTTGTGCAGGTTTGTTAAGTAATATGTCTCAATGTCGGTCAATACAAACAGGTTTCTCTTGGCTAAATTAAAGGGGCCGTCCAGTCACTTATAATGTCTTTTAGGGCTCATGCACACGAACGTATTTTCTTTCCGTGTCCGTTCAATTTTTTTTTTTGAGGACCATAAGCGGAACCATTCATTTCAACGGGTCCGCAAAAAAACGGAGGTACTTTGGTGCATTCTGTTGTCTGTAAATCCGTTCCGCGAAAAAATAGAACATGTCCTATTATTGTCCGCATTATGGACTAGGATAGGACTGTTCTATTAGGGGCCAGCTGTTTCATTCTGCAAAATACGCAATGCACATGGACGTCATCCGTATTTTTTGCGGACCACAAAATACATACGGTCACGTGATGAGGCCTTAAAAGGGCTCAGAATGGTATAAGATAATAAAATAAATCACAACCACCTCACCAAAACCCCTGCACTGCCATTCCAATATTTCCCAGTTACCCACTGGTCTCTGCTTCCTGCTCCCTCGAAATACAGGGAGTGACTGTTCAGCCAATCATTGGCTGGGGGAAGGGGGTGTCACCTGCAAATTTGCACCAAAATCTGTCTGAACCCTGACGTTTTATAGGATTGTAGACTACAAAGAAAACTAGTATCACTATTAAATAATAAATACTATCACTTTAGATTCTTATAAATCTGGTAAGAGTGTAGCTATAATAGGTGTTTATGAGCTGTTGGGAAACTACAGATAAGAGCTACTCTCTGACGGATTCACTGAGAAGGGAGAAGTCTGCAGATACACTGAACGTGAAAGCTGTAGAGGAAAAACTGTTGAAAATTTTTAATAAAGACCAATTCAAAAAGTTTAGCCCAAAATGAGTGGAATGCAATAATAATAATAAAAAAAAAACCTACGGCAAAGGTGTCCAAAGCCTTTAAAGAGGATGTAAACCTTTGGTGAATCCACAATCATGCAGCAGCTCTTCTCACTGCACTCTGCTCTTCGGCTCTTCCACCTTGCGGAGTACATGTCCAATTACAGTGCCTTGCGAAAGTATCCGGCCCCCTGGAACTTTTCAACCTTTTGCCACATTTCAGGCTTCAAACAAAAAGATATAACATTTTTAATTTTTGCTGAGAATCAACAACAAGTGGGTCACAATTGTGAAGTGGAACGAAATTTATTGGATTATTTAAACTTTTTTTGTAATAATAAAACTGAAAAGTGGGGCGTGGAAAATTATTTGGCCCATTTACTTTCAGTTCAGAAAACTCACTCCAGAAGTTCATTGAGGATCTCTGAATGATCCAATGTTGTCCTAAATGACTGATGAAGATAGAATAGTAATCAAGTCTCCCACCTGCTCTCTGATAGTCTCAGGGTCTGCATCATACATCAGGCAGTGATACTTCCGGATATACCAAAGATCCCAAGCCAAGGAGCACTGTAAAGCGATCTGTGCAAATCTACTGATCTCCAAGAGGATCACTGATGAACTGATACAGCTGAGGAGAGTCTGTCATAGGACAACAAAGTCCAACACACAAATCCCTGGCAGAAAGCAAAGATATCCATAAAAAGTCCAGTTTTGCCATAAGAACTGTTGGTGGTCAGATCAAAGAAACAATGCAAAACTTTGGCGTAAAGCAACACACATCACTGTGAAACACGCATCATGGTTTGGGCCTGCTTTTCATCAGCAGGGACAGGGAAGATGGTTAAAATTGATGGGAAGATGGATGGAGCCAAATACAGGACCATTCTGGATGAAAACCTGTTGGAGTCTGCAAAAGACCTGAGACTAGGACGGAGATTTATCTTCCAACAAGACAATGATCCCAGACATAAAGCAAAATCTACAATGGAATGGTTCAAAAATAAACATATCCAGGTCTTAGAATGGCCAAGTCAAAGTCCAGACCTGAATCCAATTGAGAATATGTGGAAAGAGCTGAAAACTGCTGTTCACAAACGCTCTCCATCCAACCTCAAAGAGCTCCTGCTGTTTTGCAAGGAAGAAGTGGCAAGAATTTCAGTCTCTAGATGTGCAAAACTGATAGAGACATATCCCAAGTGACTTGCAGCTGTAATCGCAGCAAACGGTGGCGCAACAAAGTATTAATGCAAAGGGGCCGAATAATTTTGCACGCCCCACTTTTCAGTTTTATTATTACAAAAAAAGTTTAAATGATCCAATAAATTTAGTTCCACTTCACAATTGTGACCCACTTGTTGTTGATTCTTCACCAAAAATTTAAAATGTTATATCTTTTTGTTTGAAGCCTGAAATGTGGCAAAAGGTTGAAAAGTTCCAGGGGGCCGAATACTTTCGCAAGGCACTGTACATGAGATCGGTACGTCATGCGCTGGAGAAGCAGATCAGAGCACATGAGAAGCGCTGCTGCACGACTGTGGCTTCAACAATGGTTTAGTTCCCCTTTAAATTCCAGTTTACTACCGCACATGAACTAAATGTTTGAAGTACAGGTTATTATATTATTATATATTATTATTTTCTAACTTGGGAGCTGAACATCTGGACTGTCTGCAATGTAGAATTTACAGATAATGTTCTCAAGATAGTGGTTGGAACGAGCCAAGTCCTTACAGTGGAGGAAAAATATTTGCATGGGGACTTCTACACATGGCGTAAATGCCGTAACGGATCTGCATGTGGAAAAATCCGCAGAATCTACAGTAACAGCAAAGTAGATGAGATTTTAACAAATCCCATCTACACGCTATGGAGAAAATCCACACATAACTTGACAGCAGTGTTCAATTTACGTTGCGGATCTCTGCCACAGATCCGTATGGTTTGTTCAATCCGCAAGAAACTTCCAGCATTTCTATACAATTCCACAATAAAATCCGCACCGTTTGTACAGATTTTGCTGTTGCAGATCCACTGTGCAGTTTAGGGTGCTGCCACGTGTTCAGGTTTTTTTATGCAGTTTTTAAAGCCAAAATCAGTAGTGGAGCATAAAAGGAGAGAAAGCATAAAGGGAAGATATTAGACCCCATTCACACAACCATATTTTCGGTCTGTGTGCTGTCCGTTCCATTGCCTGTCATACAAAAATAGAACAAGTCCTACTCTTGTCTGTTTCGCGGACAGGAATAGGCATTTCTAAAAAAATGCGGGATATGACAAAATACGGAACACATGCTGCTCCTTGTTTTGCGGATCGATAACTTGCGTATGGTGAGGCGGATGCAGTCGTGGGAATGACCCCTTAAACTAACTTTTTCTCCGGAATGTAGAATCGGATCACTAAATGAAAGGTATTATTACACTTAGCTGATTTAGTCCTACAAGGCATTGAGATTGATCAAACTGGTGTAAAGTAGAACTGGCTTAGTAGCCCATAGCAGCCAATCAGATTCCACCTTTCATTTTCTAAAGGAGCTGTGAAAAATGAAAGGTGGGATCAGGTGGAATTGAGTATTTTCTTACCAGAAACGACAATATAGCGCCACCTAGTGACTAAGATATAGAAAAGACAGACTACAGAGAAAAAAGTCACATCACAAAATTAAAAGGACTTTCTGCTTAACAAAAATGTCATTTTTTTTTTCATTTTATTAATGTTAGAAGACACTGGAGAGCGCCCCTTTCAATAGACCCAAAATGACCCAAGAACATGAATTTGCTTTTGGTGATTTTTTACTGACTAAAAATAAATGCCAGTAAATGTGCTATTGGTTTTTTTTTTTGCCGCATTTTTGTTCTTCATACACATGTGATTGGTGTTTTTTTTCCCCCTTAGGGAAGGGAATGGAAAACCAACTAGAAAAAACATACCATTACTGCAACATACTGCAGACATCATGAACACAAAAAACACACCCCAACTGAAAAAACAGCACTGCCAAAAAATGCATGTGCGTCCTGCGTTTCCACGTTTCCACTGTCTGGAAAATAAAAACTCAGGCCTCATTCACATATCCGTGTTAGTTTGACGTCCGTGAAGGATCCCTGTTTGGTCCGGTGTCCATGTCATCCGTATTCCACACTGCCCAGCTGAAAATTAATTTCCAGAGCATCTCCTACCTGTGGTCAGTGAAAAACGGTCGCAACACGGATACACAGAGGCCATCCGTGTTGTGTCCATGATTTTCACTGACCCATAGACTTCAATGGACATGTTTGGTCCACATCATGGATCAAAGTAAGGCATGCCTCCGTGATTTTTTTCACTGACCCACGATCAGTAAAAATTACTGATGTGTGAACAGACACATTGAAATCAATGGCTACGTGTGCTGTCTGTGAAAAATGCGGACAGTATACGTCGTGAAAAACGAGGAATGTGAACCAGGCCTTAGGCCTCATGCACACGAACGTGTGCTGGCCGTGCCCGTGCTGCGGGCTGCATACGGCGGGTCCGCAGTAAACTGCACCGGCCGTGTGCAGCCCGCATCACGGACCCATTCACTTCAATGGGTCGCGATCCGGGAGATGCGGAGCGGAGCACGGATCGGAACACACGGAAGCACTACGGTGTGCTTCCGTGGTGTTTCTGGCCGTGCCTCCGCACGCCAAAAAGTAGCGCAAGCACTACTTTTTTGCGGTGCGGACCCTCGGATGCAAGGAATCTGCGGACCGATCAAGTGAATGGCGTCACGGCCGATCCGCCAAGCCGGTGGCCTCAACGGTTCAGTTTGCGGACCGGCCAGCACGGGCCATGGCCGGCCACACGTTCGTGTGCATGAGGCCTTAGAATTGATGTCACAAGCAACTTTTTATTGCAGTTTTTTGAGAAAGACCTTCCTTTATATATCTCGTTCCTCTCCATCCCACCTCTGGTTTTAGCTCAAAAACTGCATAAAAAATGCCACAAAACCTGCTCATGTCACCAACTGTTTTCTTGCCTGCACATTAGCCCATAGGTGTAAGCTGTCTGAT
Organism: Rhinella marina; assembly: GCA_900303285.1. Taxonomy (NCBI): domain Eukaryota; kingdom Metazoa; phylum Chordata; class Amphibia; order Anura; family Bufonidae; genus Rhinella; species Rhinella marina. Next base: position 840 of record ONZH01001359.1, on the reverse strand, counting down.
ACGTCTGGTTTAGTAAGTACTTGCATTGAAGCATCTTTCTAAGAACTCGGCACTGTGTTGTTCCTCTGTTAGTCCTACTAGAAGTATATGAAGAACTGACTGCTGGGTGCTACCATTCCCCTTTTCAAAGGGTGTGTTCCTATGCAGTGTAGCACTGTTCCCACTGATTGGACAATGTCAGACAGGTACAAACACACCCTAAACTGTTAACACACAGCTGTCAATGTCTAGGAGGAATAACAGAGGAAACACAGAGTTATAAGAACAGCTGCTCCAGAATTTTTATTCCATGGGGAATACAAAATATTTACTAAAAAGACATTAGAAAGGGTGACAACTCCTCTTTAAAGGGGTTCTCCGAGAATTAAGAAAATGAAAATACTTAAAGAAGAACTCCCGACAAAAATTTTATTCCATGTCCTGCTAGAAATGTACATGATGTAATCTGTAGTGAATGTCATTTTCTACCAGTGTCTAAATTTTGACTTATATCATCCTGAAGTTCTTTATCTGTGTCATGTGACCAGCATTAGACCCACCAACTCACACATAGACTATGTGTGGACAGGAAGTCTAATTCTCTATTGTATTCCTATGAGACTGAAAGTGAGGGCTCTCATAGGGATGGAATACAGCAGTTACCTGGCTTTCTGTCCTGGGTCAGTTGGAGGTCAGGGAGTTGTCACATGACCCAGCTACAATAAGAAGAGAGGTTTTTACTCACAGAAACAGTCACTGAATAAGAAAGATGACAATCACCTACAGATATATCATGCACCTTTCTAACAGGTCAGAGAATAAACATTTTTTGCGGGAGTTCTTCTTTAAATATTACTTTAT
>ONZH01001358.1:0-46480 GCA_900303285.1 Rhinella marina | reverse complement strand
ATTCTTGTACATAGGAGCAGTATATAGTAGTTATATTCTTGTACATAGGAGCAGTATTATAGTAGTTATATTCTTGTACATAGGAGCAGTATTATAGTAGTTATATTCTTGTACATAGGAGCAGTATTATAGTAGTTATATTCTTGTACATAGGAGCAGTATTATAGTAGTTATATTCTTGTACATAGGAAGCAGTATTATAGTAGTTAATATTCTTGTACATAGGAGCAGTATTATAAGTAGTTATATTCTTGTACATAGGAGCAGTATTATAGTAGTTTATATTCTTGTACATAGGAGCAGTATTATAGTAGTTATATTCTTGTACATAGGGCAGTATTATAGTAGTTATATTCTTGTACATAGGAGCAGTAATTATAGTAGTTATATTCTTGTACATAGGAGCAGTATTATAGTAGTTATATTCTTGTACATAGGAGCAGTATTATAGTAAGTTATAGTGTACATAGGAGCAGTATTATAGTAGTTATATTCTTGTACATAGGAGCAGTATTATAGTAGTTATATTCTTGTACATAGGAGCAGTATATAGTAGTTATATTCTTGTACATAGGAGCAGTATTATAGTAGTTATTTATATTACTTGTACATAGGAGCAGTATTATAGTAGTTATATTCTTGTACATAGGAGCAGTATTATAGTAGTTATATTCTTGTACATAGGAGCAGTATTATAGTAGTTATATTCTTGTACATAGGAGCAGTATTATAGTAAGTTATATTCTTGTACATAGTATTATAGTAGTTATATTCTTGTACATAGGGAGCAGTATTATAGTAGTTATATTTCTTGTACATAGGAGCAGTATTATAGTAGTTTATATTCTTGTACATAGGAGCAGTATTATAGTAGTTATATTCTTGTACATAGGAGCAGTATTATAGTAGTTATATTCTTGTACATAGGAGCAGTATTATAGTAGTTTATATTCTTGTACATAGGAGCAGTATTATAGTAGTTATATTCTTGTACATAGGAGCAGTATTATAGTAGTTATATTCTTGTACATAGGAGCAGTATTATAGTAGTTATATTCTTGTACATAGGAGCAGTATTATAGTAGTTATATTCTCTTGTACATAGGAGCAGTATTATAGTAGTTATATTCTTGTATAGGAGCAGTATTATAGTAGTTGTATTCTTGTACATAGGACATAGTATTCTTGTACATAGGAGCTATAGTATTATATTCTTGTACATAGGAGCAGTATTATAGTAGTTATATTCTTGTACATAGGAGCAGTATTAATAGTAGTTATATTCTTGTACATAGGAGCAGTATTATAGTAGTTATATTCTTGTAACATAGGGGCAGTATATTAGTAGTTATATTCTTGTACATAGGAGGCAGTATTATAGTAGTTATATTCTTGTACATAGGAGGAGCAGTATTATAGTAGTTATATTCTTGTACATAGGAGGCAGTATTATAGTAGTTATATTCCTGTACATAGGAGCAGTATTATAGTAGTTATATTCTTACATAGCAGTATATTCTGTACATAGGAGCAGTAATTATAGTAGTTATATTCTGTACATAGGAGCAGTATATTCTTGTACATAGGAGCATATTATAGTAGTTATTCTTGTACATAGGAGCTGTATTATAGTAGTTATATTCTTGTACATAGGAGCAGTATTATAGTAGTTATATTCTGTACTTAGGAGCAGTATTATAGTAGTTATATTCTTGTATATTAGGAGCAGTATTATAGTAGTTATATTCTTGTACATATGAGCAGTAGTTATAGTAGTTATATTCTTGTACATAGGAGCAGTATTATAGTAGTTATATTCTTGTACATAGGAGCAGTATTATAGTAGTTATATTCTTGTACATAGGGGCAGTATTATAGTAGTTATATTCTTGTACATAGGAGCAGTATTATAGTAGTTATATTCTTGTACATAGGAGGCAGTATTATAGTAGTTCTATTCTTGTACATAGGAGCAGTATTATAGTAGTTATATTCCTGTACATAGGAGCAGTATTATAGTAGTTATATTCCTGTACATAGGAGCCAGGGTGGATAAAAATCAATGTTTTTTTTTAAAAAATCAAAAAAATCGGATTTTTTTGATTTAAATCGGATTTTTTTTATTTAAATCGGATTTTTTTTATTTAAATCGGATTTTTTTCAATAAACTGCTTTTTGAGGAAAATATTTTACCATCCAAAGGTTCTTCCATCATGAGATGAAGCTGAGTGGTTTAACTTAGTAGAATAAAGGCTGTATATGTGTAACATTCACAATGCCATGCTCTTCCAGAGGTTTCTGTAGGATTAGTGGGCAGTTTCTCTCCTATATTATCACAGACGCTCGCTTTACTTCAGTGCCAAGTCCAAGAAGTTGAGCTACAGAGGACAGCAGGGACAGTAGTATTTAAGTTTTTCATGTGTTGGCTGGGCTGACAGTCTAAGTTTCTTAAAATATATACCGTATTTTTCGCTTTATAAGACGCACTTTTTTTCCCCAAAAGTAGGGGGAAAATTGCAGTGCGTCTTATAAAACGAATACAAGTGAACGCTTCCATTATGGAAGCGCTCACTTGTATGTTTTAGCTGCCGGGGGGCCGGGACCCCCCATCAGTCCTCAGATCAGCCAGCGTGCCCCATAACAATAAAAAAAACTTCACTTACCTGTCCAGAGCCGCGGCTCCGCTCCGGGTCCGGCGCTTCTTAGGCTTCCCGGCCCGGCGCTGCACTGTCCTGAACGCGTACAGCGTCAGGACGTAGTGCGCGCACTATGACCTGACGCTGCACGCAGTCAGGTGACAGCGCAGCGCCGGGTCGGGAAGCCTAAGAAGCGCCGGACCCGGAGGCGGAGCCGCGGCTCTGGACAGGTAAGTGAAGTTTTTTTATTGTTATGCGGCACGCTGGGCTGATCTGAGGTCTGATGGGGAACAGAGTGGTCTAATGGGGGCACTGTGATCTGGTCTGAGGTCTGATGGAGGCACAGAGTGGTCTAATGGGGGCACTGTGAGCTGGTCTGAGGTCTGATGGAGGCACAGAGTGGTCTAATGGGGGCACTGTGATCTGGTCTGAGGTCTGATGGAGCACAGAGTGGTCTAATGGGGGCACTGTGAGCTGGTCTGAGGTCTGATGGAGGCACAGAGTGGTCTAATGGGGGCACTGTGATCTGGTCTGAGGTCTGATGGAGGCACAGAGTGGTCTAATGGGGGCACTGTGAGCTGGTCTGAGGTCTGATGGGGGCACAGAGTGCTCTAATGGGGGCACTGCGAGCTGGTCTGAGGTCTGATGGGGGCACAGAGTGGGTCTAATGGGGGCACTGTGATCTGGTCTGAGGGAGGCACAGAGTGGTCTAATGGGGGCACTGTGAGCTGGTCTGAGGTCTGATGGGGGCACAGAGTGGTCTAATGGGGGCACTGTTGAGCTGGTCTGAGGTCTGATGGGGGCACAGAGTGCTCTATATGGGGGCACTGCGAGCTGGTCTGAGGTTCTGATGGGGGCACAGAGTGGTCTAATGGGGGCACTGTGAGCTGGTCTGAGGTCTGATGGGGGCACAGAGTGGTCTAATGGGGGCACTGTGAGCTGGTCTGAGGTCTGATGGGGGCACAGAGTGGTCTAATGGGGGCACTGTTAGCTGGTCTGATGGGGGCACAGAGTGGTCTAATGGGGGCACTGTGAGCTGGGGTCTGATGGGGGCACAGAGTGGTCTAATGGGGGCACTGTGAGCTGGTCTGAGGTCTGATGGGGGCACAGAGTGGTCTAATGGGGGCACTGTGAGCTGGTCTGAGGTCTGATGGGGGCACAGAGTGGTTTAATGGGGCACTGTGAGCTGGTCTGAGGTCTGATGGGGGCACAGAGTGGTCTCATGGGGGACTGTAAGCTGTTCTGAGGTCTGATGGGGACTGTGGCTGATCTGAGGTCTGATGGGGGAACGCTGGGCTGATCTGAGGTCTGATGGGGAACGCTGGGCTGATCTGAGGTCTGATGGGGGAACGCTGGGCTGTTCTGAGGTATGATGGGGGCCTGATGTGATGTCCTGAAATTTATGGGGGGTCAGATATGAGGTCTGATGAAAAAATATTTTTTTCTTATTTTCCTACCTCTAAAATCTGGGGTGCGTCTTATCTTCGGGTGCGTCTTATAAAGCGAAAAATACGGTATATATTTTGTTTAGCCAAATTAGTTAACAAACATGGATGTTTGTTTAAGCAAATAACTTATGCTGTAATGTTGTTATTGTTTCAGTTGAATAAATCTATTTAAATTGTTATTAAGGTCAGGATTATTTTTCTCCTTCCTAAGTACAACAGAACAGTGGTGTCCAAATATGAATGATTAACCCATTAAACTGGGGAGAAAAAAGTAATATAAAAAGTGATTCTAAAAATCTTCATCTACTTGCATGTTAAAGTAGCAAGAACTAGTTTAGGTAGAAACTTTGATTTAAATCACTGATTTAAATCAAGCCTTAAGGCCCTTTTACACGAGCCGATTATCGTTCAAATAATCGTTCAAACGTTCGGATTTGCACGATTATTGTTCCGTATAAACACGGGTAACGATTTAACGACGAACGAGATTTCGTTCGCTTCTCGTTGATCGCATCTTTTGTCCTGCCAATAAATTAATCGTTCATCGTTCGAAAAATCTTCCAGTTTAAACGAAAATCGTTTAGTCGTTGGCAGATGGTAATGGGAGGTTTAATGTAAAAGCAAGGAACGATCGTAATAACGATTATAAAAAGACCGAAAGTACGAAGATTGTGAACGACTTCTCTTTCAGTGTAAACGGTATTTACATTGCATCGTTCATCTACGATCGCTAATACGATTTATCTTTCCGTGTAAAAGGACCTTTACTGACTAGTGATTTAAATCGTGATTTAAATCGTGATTTAAATCAGTTAGATTTAAATCAAATCCACCCTGATAGGAGCAGTATATTCTTGTACCAGGAGCTATAGCAGTTATATTCTTGTACATAGGGAGCAGTTATATTCTTGTACATAGCTATTATAGTAGTTATATTCTTGTACATAGGAGCCAGTATTATAGTAGTTATATTCCTTGTACATAGGAGCAGTATCTATAGTAGTTTATATATTCTTGTACATAGGAGCAGTATTATAGTAGTTATATTCTTGTACATAGGAGCAGTATTATAGTAGTTATATTCTTGTACATAGGAGCAGTATTATAGTAGTTATATTCCTGTACATAGGAGCAGTATTATAGTAGTTATATTCTTGTACATAGGAGCTGTATTATAGTAGTTATATTCTTGTACATAGGAGCAGTATTATAGTAGTTATATTCTTGTACATAGGAGCTGTATTATAGTAGTTATATTCCTGTACATAGGAGCAGTATAGTATTATATCCTGTACTGGAGTTATATTTCTTGTATATAGGAGGCAGTATTATAGTAGTTATATTCTTGTACATAGGAGCAGTATTATAGTAGTTATATTCTTGTACATAGGAGCTGTATTATAGTAGTTATATTCTTGTACATAGGAGCAGTATTATAGTAGTTATATTCCTGTACTTAGGAGCAGTATTATAGTAGTTATATTCTTGTATATAGGAGGCAGTATTATAGTAGTTATATTCTTGTACATAGGAGCAGTATTATAGTAGTTATATTCTTGTACATAGGAGCTGTATTATAGTAGTTATATTCTTGACATAGGAGCAGTATTATAGTAGTTATATTCCTGTACTTAGGAGCAGTATTATAGTAGTTATATTCTTGTATATAGGAGGCAGTATTATAGTAGTTATATTCTTGTACATAGGAGCAGTATTATAGTAGTTATATTCTTGTACATAGGAGCAGTATTATAGTAGTTATATTCTTGTACATAGGAGCAGTATTATAGTAGTTATATCTTGTAATAGTGGAGTAGTATTATAGTAGTTATATTCCTTGTACTTAGGAGGAGCAGTATTATAGTAGTTAGTTATATTCTTGTACATAGGAGGCAGTATTATAGTATTATAGTAGTATATTCCTTGTACATAGGAGCAGTATTATAGTAGTTATATTCCTTGTATATAGGTACATAGAGCAGTATTATAGTAGTTATATTCTTGTACATAGGAGCAGTATTATAGTAGTTATATTCTGTACATAGGAGCAGTAGTATTATAGTAGTTATATTCTGTACTTAGGACAGTTATATAGTAGTTATATTCTTGTATACTAGGAGGCAGTATATAGTAGTATTGTTACATAGGAGCAGTTATTATAGTTAGTTATATTCTTGTACATACGGAGCTGTATTATAGGTAGTTATATCTTGTACATAGGAGCAGTAATTATAGTAGTTATATTCCTGTACTTAGGAGCAGTATTATAGGTAGTTATATCCCTTGTCATATAGGAGGCAGTATTATCGTATAGTTATATTCTTGTACATAGGAGCAGTATTACTAACCGTAGTTATAGTTCTTGTACATAGGAAGCAGTATTATAGTAGTTATTATTCCTTGTACATCAGGCAGGCAGTATTATAGTAGTTATATTCTTGTACATAGAAGCAGTAAATTATAGTAAGTGTATATACTTGTACATAGGAGCAGTATTATAGTAGTTATATTCTTGTACATAGGAGCAGTATTATAGTAGTTATATTCTTGTACATAGGAGCAGTATTATAGTAGTTATATTCCTGTACATAGGAGCAGTATTATAGTAGTTATATTCCTGTACATAGGAGCAGTATTATAGTAGTTATACTTTTGGTTGTACTTCACTTTTGTGTAGTAAAGATATTCAGGTCTATTAGCTGAATGCATTTGTCCCACATAAAGTGCATCATTACTCAGCAGAAGGCAACATGAAGCAGAGAGGATAACATCTCCCAGGGAAAGAGAATATAAAATCAGTGCCCTATCCTGAGGGATGATGGGTGTGATAGTCATAATAATACTAATGAAAAGCAATTTAGCAATATCAGTAATAAAACATTTTTTCTAGGTGAAATCTAAGATATTCATGTTCCAGTCCTGTTTATCCTGACACGGACTAGAAGCCATTGAATGTATTTACAGCATTTCTCGCTGCCTCGTTATACGCTGCAGACCTCTTTGGCAGTTGCTAAGCTAAAAATGGCTGCCACCTTGGCGTCCACATCGCAAACAGTCTGGTAACCAAGCAACCGGACAATTTTAGAAAGTTGGCAAAACCGGGAACATACAAAACAGCAAACACAGGTGCAAAAATCTGCCTGATCATCTACCCCCCCTCCATCCGCCATGGGGAATTCTGGGAAAAAAACATGCAAATGCACCAAGGTTTTTAATCTCCCTCCAAGTTCCATTTGCTGTAGTAATCAGTCTGTAAAGCAGGATGAAATCACAGGCGGTCGGGGAAGATGGTCCCGATAGCGGCTCTGACCCTTCATATTTCATGCATTACACATCTAGACCGCTCTGTTTGATGTTTTGCTCTCTGTAGTTTCCAACACGTGCTCCCATCATGGGGTAGCGGTGACGGCTTCACGCCCCCCCCAGCTCCTCCATTACAAATATGCGGTTGAGCAACATTCCCCCATGTTTAAAGTAAGGGACAACCACTCCAAGCAGGCTGGCCGTGGTGTCGTCCGTGAACCTTCTCTGCCTCCGGAGTCCTGCAGTCTTTTGTGTCCCAGTTATGGAGAAAATCCCATAGGGACAATATAAAAAGAAAGTAGAAGGAAAACAAAGTGTAGGCGAGTGAGCAAATCTGAGAAAAGCAGAGACAGGCGGAGATGTGAGAAGAGCGTGTTAATCAGCTGAAAGGCAGAGACGGCCAGTAATGGAAAAAAAAAAGGAAAAACACACCATCAAGACAAAAACATTACAAAACTACATGAAAACATTCAAAACGAGGGCAAGGAGCACTTAAAGCAGCTCGTGTACACACACCATGTAAAGGGATGCATCCTGTGTACCGCTCGGCCCTACAGAAATACACGTATAACATATAAAAAACACACATGCCTACCGTTGTACGATACAATGGTAGGATAGTCACTGAACTTCCCCTCTAAAAGAAAAAAACAAAACAAAAAAAGGGTCAGTAAATGTACGACAAGCATTAAAGCGACACGCCGCAGCACAATGACGCAGGACTCTGGGAAAGCTGGGTAACAGTCGCGGTGGTAGCAGTAATGGCCATCGTCGTGGGAGTCACCCAGCTTTCTCAGAAAAAGATAAGATCAAAGCCCCCAATTCTATAAAGCATGAGACAAAAGAAGGAACTTTGATTTGTTACTTTGTTGCAGTGACCACATGATACTATGTTACATTTCGATACATAAATATAAAATTCTATACAATAGAGCTTAAAGGAACGATACTTATAGTTAAGCAAATCACATTTTTCCCCCCCCAATAAAAGGGTTAAAGCGATGGCGGGCTGGTGGGGGTGGGGGCTTGTCAGTCTCCCTGTGACGACAGCCAGCACGCCCCAGTGTAACATTTTCCAGATGTGGTAGACAGAAGCAGACTTGTTCCGTGCACACTGGAAGCTGAGATTGCCCGGAGATAATTGGGAATTCCTGAATCCTGGCCAAAGTCTGCTTATAGACCCTTGGAAGACATAGGACACGTCGCTGCTAGGGAAACCGCAGGGCGGAACCAGAGCGCTAAAGACAAGGATCCTATAAAGGTCCTGTGTGTGGACAGACGTCTCTGTCAGGCAGGTAGAGGGCAGTATTCAATATACGGGAATCTACAAAATGTGGGAAATCTGTACGGATCTAAAACAATTGGGGAGAAATCAGAGAGTAAACTTTTCCATCAATATATTATCTACCCCATCTACACAAACCAGAATCCTTTGCCTCACTGAAAATGATGTAAGTACAGATAGTACTGCCTCTCTGTAAATGATGTAGGTACAGGTAGTACTGTCTCCCTGTCTCTCCCTGTAAACGATGTAGGTACAGATAGTACTGCCTCCCTGTAAATGATGTAGGTACAGATAGTACTGTCTCCCTGTCTCTCCCTGTAAACGATGTAGGTACAGATAGTACTGTCTCCCTGTCTCTCCCTGTAAATGATGTAGGTACAGATAGTACTGCCTCCCTGTAAATGATGTAGGTACAGATAGTACTGCCTCCTGTAAATGATGTAGGTACAGATAGTACTGCCTCTCTGTAAATGATGTAGGTACAGATAGTACTGCCTCCCTGTAAATGATGTAGGTACAGATAGTACTGCCTCCCTGTAAATGATGTAGGTACAGAAGTATGTCTCCCTGTAAATGATGTAGGTACAGATAGTACTGTCTCCCTGTAAATGATGTAGGTACAGATAGTACTGCCTCCCTGTAAATGATGTAGGTACAGATAGTACTGCCTCCCTGTAAATGATGTAGGTACAGATAGTACTGCCTCCCTGTAAATGATGTAGGTACAGATAGTACTTCCCCCCTGTCTCTCCCTGTAAAATGATGTAGGCACAGATAGTACTGCCACCTTGTCTCTCCTGTAAATGATGTAGGTACAGATAGTACTGCTCCCTGTCTCTCCCTGTAAATGATGTAGGCAACAGATAGTACTGCCTCCCTGTCTCTCCATATAAATGATATAGGTACAGATAGGGAGGCAGTACTGTCTCTTCCTAATAAATGATGTAGGTACGATAGTACTGCCTCCCTGTCTCTCCTGTAAATGATATAGGTTACAGATAGTACTGCCTCCGTCTATGATCGTAGGTACAGCAGATAGTACTGCCTCCCTGTCTCTTCCTATAAATGATGTAGGTACAGATAGTACTGCCTCCCTGTCTCTCCCTGTAAATGATGTAGGTACAGATAGTACTGCCACCTTGTCTCTCCCTGTAAATGATGTAGGTACAGATAGTACTGCCTCCCTGTCTCTCCCTGTAAATGATGTAGGCACAGATAGTACTGCCTCCCTGTCTCTTCCCTATAAATGATGTAGGTACAGATAGTGCTGCCTCCCTGTCTCTCCATATAAATGATTATAGGTTACAGATAGTACTGCCTCCCTGTCTCTCCCTGTAAATGATATAGTACAGATAGTACTGCCTCCCTGTCTCTCCTGTAAATTATTTAGGGTACAGATAGTACTGCCTCCCTGTCTCTCCCTGTAAATGATGTAGGTACAGATAGTACTGCCTCCCTGTCTCTCCCTGCTAAATGATATAGGTACAGATAGTACTTGCCTCCCTGTCTCTCCCTGTAAATGATATAGGTACAGATAGTACTGCCTCCTGTCTCTCCCTGTAAATGATGTAGGCACAGATAGTACTGCCTCCCTGTCTCTCCTATAAATGATGTAGGTACAGATAGTGCTGCTCCCTGTCTCTCCATATAAATGATATAGGTACAGATAGTACTGCCTCCCTGTCTCTCCCTGTAAATGATATAGGTACAGATAGTACTGCCTCCCTGTCTCTCCTGTAAATTATTTAGGTACAGATAGTACTGCCTCCGTCTATGATGTAGGTACAGATAGTACTGCCTCCCTGTCTCTCCTGTAAATGATATAGGTACAGATAGTACTGCCTCCGTCTATGATGTAGGTACAGATAGTACTGCCTCCCTGTCTCTCCCTGTAAATGATGTAGGTACAGATAGTACTGCCTCCCTGTCTCTCCCTGTAAATGATGTAGGCCACAGATAGTACTGCCTCCCTGTCTCTTCCTATAAATGATGTAGGTACAGATAGTGCTGCCTCCCTGTCTCTCCATATAAATGATATAGGTACAGATAGGGAGGCAGTACTGTCTCTTCCTATAAATGATGTAGGTACAGATAGTACTGCCTCCCTGTCTCTTCTATAAATGATGTAGGTACAGATAGTACTGCCTCCCTGTCTCTCCCTGTAAATGATATAGGTACAGATAGTACTGCCTCCGTCTATGATGTAGGTACAGATAGTGCTGCCTCCGTCTATGATGTAGGTACAGATAGTACTGCCTCCCTGTCTCTCCCTGTAAATGATGTAGATACAGATAGTACTGCCTCCCTGTCTCTCCCTGTAAATGATGTAGGTACAGATAGTACTGCCTCCCTGTCTCTCCCTGTAAATGATGTAGGTACAGATAGTACTGCCTCCCTGTCTCTCCCTGTAAATTATTTAGGTACAGATAGTACTGCCTCCCTGTCTTGCCCTGTAAATTATGTGTAGCATCCTAGAACTATGCCAAAATAAAAGATAGCAATGACGAAGAAACATACATTTCAGAACATTTTAGTCTTAAAATATCATTGTGCTCTAAAACTTATAACTCTCAAAAAACAGGTTTCACCAGTTCAGCCCATGAGCCCGTACGTATCTCAGGTCACAACAGAAGCAGCATTCCCCCCGAGTGACACAAGGTCTCCGAACTGTTCCATAAATCACATTTATCGTGTAACAACCGGCCGTCAGCAGAGAATATACATAGGAGGATAGCCAGGGATAAGATACAGCGTATACAAGGATAACCCATCCACAGCATACCCCTAGGACCAGATAGCTATCCTCTGGAAGGGATCCTTCTGATCGCCGGGTTCATGGCCTATCTCAGGTCCATGGTGGCTTTAGCTACAGAAGTCCCTGAGGAGCCATTAGATAAGGTGCTGACTGCAGACATGCATCGCTCTATTAACCTGAACTATGGATTACATGCAGAAAAATACAAACACGATGCGATATGAGCGACCTGGCCTCCCCAGTGTACCCATTAACCCCAGGAACGGAAGTCCTGAGTGACGCCATAGTCCCTTACACTGGAATAACACGTTACTAGGACACAGACAGGTCCTTAGGAGGTGACGTGTGCTATGGACCTCACACCACCTCAGTGTCAGTCTGCATCCTAATACAGGGTAAAGCTCATGACAGGACTTGTACTTTTCGGTCTTTAGATGCACCCCAGAGGGACATGTTTTCTGGAAGTCCTGCTCACTGAGATCACCGCACATGCTCAGTTTCATCCTCCAACTGCCTCCTGAGCTGTGATAGGGAGAGCTGAGACACGCCCCCTGAGCTGTGATAGGGAGAGCTGAGACACGCCCCCTGAGCTGTGATAGGGAGAGCTGAGACAAGCCACCTGAGCTGTGATAGGGAGAGCTGAGACACGCCCCCTGAGCTGTGATAGGGAGAGCTGAGACACGCCCCCTGAGCTGTGATAGGGAGCGCTGAGACACGCCCCCTGAGCTGTGACAGGGAGAGCTGAGACACGCCCCCTGTGCTGTGACAGGGAGAGCTGAGACACGCCCCTGTGCTGGACAGGGAGCTGAGACACGCCCCTGAGCTGTGACAGGGAGAGCTGAGACACGCCCCCTGAGCTGTGATAGGGAGAGCTCAGACACGCCCCCTGAGCTGCAGCAGAAAGGACACTCCCCCGACCTGTCAGCTTGATATAAATCTAGCAGAGCAATGAATGAGGAGATCTCTGGATCCATGTGAGGTACAGGGCTGGTTCTAGCTTTGTTAGAAAGAGGTTGTCATGTACTGTATGATGTCTGGTTTTCATTTTATACATTATTCATGGGAGAACCCCTTTAAGATGAATTATTTACAACTGCAAATAGAGTCCTACAAGCGTCCTGCAGAAGCAAGCTGCCCCCCAGCCAGAGAGTGGGTCTAGCCTGATCGGTGAAGAAGACGACAAAAGGATGGACACCTCCTGGGCGACGTATAGAAGACAGGACATGGGTCATTCCACCATTTTTCGAAAAATCACAACCCATGTAGTGTCTGCACATCGAATCCACCAAAGAACGGTGTCTCTGCTTAAAGCTTCACCGATGGGTGTATAAACTTTTGCAATCACATGCCAATACATGGAGTCTTGTGCTGCTATTGGCTTACTGTATGAATCCTGATATATCTGCGTGGAGAACTCCCCGTGGTGGGGGTTACACTCCTGCACTGACAGACACATGACGGATGCTTTCCTTGGATAAATGAATTTTGTTTTATACTTGAATTTACTACTTTACGCTTTAAAAAAAAAGCCGTCAATCAGCGCGTTCTCCAATAATCTGTCGCCGTCTGTGAATGGCTCCCGCCGAGCCGCGCAGTCCCCTGTGGCACAGAGACACAAATCACGCTGAATCATGTAATAGGTGAAAAGCAATTAAGCTTGAGAAATAAACAGTTATTAGGAGCTCTCGTAGGGCGAGTTACTGCAGATCGGAACGCGGCGTTAACCCCTTCACTGCCGGACGCACGCAAGACTAGTGGCGTCTCCTCTGTGACAACCCCCACATTGACCAACGTCTACTGCGCGTCGGCCGTCTACTGCATATCGACCGGATACTGAGTATCGTCCGTAATACTCTCAGGAATGGATCAAATGTAGAGGACCTTCAGGAAGATCCGGAGCCCCTAATAATCTATCATTTATAGGATTTCCTAAAAGTCATTGGCTGAAGCGGTGCATGTGACTCTGTCCACGCGGAAGTTGACAGACGGGGACCGGAAAACCAGTGAAGACGGCCAGGGAGCTGGAACGAACGGGGAGCAAGAGAGTATGGATTTTCCCACAGGTACAGACGGGTTTAAAGGGGTTGTCTCACCTCAGACATTGGGGGGGCATATAGCTTGGATACGCCACCAATGTCAGACAGGTGTGGGACACACACCGATATCTAGAACGGAGTTCCCAAAGTGAATGAGAGCCCACCGCGCATGCGCAGTCGCCCCCCATTCATTTCTATCGGATGTCCAAAATAGCAGAGAGCTGGCTCGTCTGTGTGTGACATAGAAGCGAATGGAGCGGCGGCTGCGCATGCGCACTGCCCCTTCATTTCAATAGGACCTCAGAAAATAGGTGAGCGCACTCACTCGGCTATGTTCAGGGCTCCCATAGAAGCGAATGGAGCGGCGGCTGCGCATGCGCACTGCGCTGTTCCTTCATTTCAATGGGACCTCTGAAAATAGGTGAGCGCGCTCAATCGGCTATGTTCAGGGCTCCCATAGAAGTGAATGGAGCGGCAGGCGCACTGCGCTGTTCCTTCATTTCAATGGGACCTCTGAAAATAGGTGAGCGCGCTCACTTGGCTATGTTTAGGGCTCCCATAGAAGTGAATGGAGCGGCAGGCGCACTGCGCTGTCCCTTCGTTTCAATAGGACCTCAGAAAATAGGTGAGCGCGTTCACTCGGCTATGTTCAGGGCTCCCATAGAAGTGAATGGAGCGGCAGCTGCGCATGCGCTGTCCCTTCATTTCAATGGGACCTCAGAAAATAGGTGAGCGCGGTCACTCGGCTATGTTCAGGGCTCCCATAGAAGTGAATGGAGCGGCGGCTGCGCATGCGCACTGTGCTGTCCCTTCATTTCAATGGGACCTCAGAAAATAGGTGAGCGCGTTCACTCGGCTATGTTCAGGGCTCCCATAGAAGTGAATGGAGCAGCAGCTGCGCATGCGCACTGCGCTGTCCCTTCATTTCAATGGGACCTTAGAAAATAGGTGAGCGCGCTCACTCGGCTATGTTCAGGGCTCCCATAGAAGTGAATGGAGGGCACGCCACACACGTGCGGTGAGCTCTTGTTCACTTTGAGGGCCCCGTTCTGGAGATAGGAGCGGGTCACAGAGGAGGGTGAAATCCGTGACAAAATCCTTGCGCAGAAGATGCGGAGTTCTCTGCCAGTGACCCCCGTTCACACGGGCAGGAGTACGCTGTGTCTGGATGGTACAGAATCTCATTCACACACTGCAGAAAAAAAAAAACCTGCACAGATTTTATCTCAATTTACGTTGTAGATTTCCATCACAGATTTCGCCCTTACCGATGCGTGGGGTAGGGCAACACATAGCGTACCTGCGGAGGTGCACTTAAACTGCCCGCCTTGAAAAGAGTGGATGAAACTTACTCATGGTAAAGGGTTAATTACTCACAAGATTAAACCCTGTAAGAGAGCGTGGCCCTTGCGTCACTCGACTCTCACTGCTGCGGTTAAAAATTCATTAATGACAGCAGATTAGTATTATGTCTCTGCCTTAATTAAAGGGGGCCGTGGAACAGCATTTTAAGCAGCCATGTCATTTTCTAAATGACACGGCTTCATTACAAAGGGAACTACAACCGCGCAACATGACACACTCTCCTTTTTTCCCCCTCGATGACAGCCGGGCCGAACACGTTAATTATTAATTCACCCCCATGAAATATTCAGCCGGCCGGGACGGAGGATAATATTTCCGCAGGTAAGTGGCCGTCAGTGGAAAAGGATTCAGTTGCTGCTGAGGAAGAAGAGGTCGGAGCAACGCCCCCGGGGACGCTTCACCTCAGGTAAAGTGAAATGACAGACGAATTCGTAGCTCGATGGATGGAAATTAGGAAAACCTTAAAATGCGGGGGCGCAACAAGTATCAGGGCCCCATAGCAAAATTCATCCCCGCTCCTCTAGGACCACCTTCAGCAGCAAGGTCAGAACATGAAGGGATTAGGATTCCTTAAAGGAGTCCTCCGGAAATAACACCATTTTACCAAGTACCAGCAGCCTGCACCAAGCTAAGGATTCATACTCACCTGCTCCGGACCTCCGCGCTGCCTCCAATTTCCACTTCTTCTGGCGCTGCACGGTCACATACTCCGCTGCAGCCAAACGGGGACCAGAAAATGGAGACACCGGAGAGAACCGGAGAGGAGCAGGTAAGTATGAAACCTCAGGTTAGTAGGGCAGGCTGATGGCACTTGGTAAAATAGCATTATAACCAGAGAACCCCTTTAATGCACAAGGATAATGCACACAGTGATGTCACAGTACAGGATAATGCACACAGTGATGTCACAGTACAGGATAATAAACACAGTGATGTCACAGTACAGGGATAATAAACACAGTGATGTCACCGTACAGGATAATAAACACAGTGATGTCACAGTACAGAGATAATAAACACAGTGATGTCACCGTACAGAGATAATAAACACAGTGATGTCACCGTACAGGGATAATAAACACAGTGATGTCACAGTACAGGGATAATAAACACAGTGATGTCACAGTACAGAGATAATAAACACAGCGATGTCACAGTACAGGGATAATAAACACAGTGATGTCACAGTACAGAGATAATAAACACAGCGATGTCACAGTACAGGGATAATAAACACAGTGATGTCACAGTACAGGGATAATAAACACAGTGATGTCACAGTACAGGGATAATAAACACAGTGATGTCACAGTACAGGGATAATAAACACAGTGATGTCACAGTACAGGAATAATAAACACAGTGATGTCACAGTACAGAGATAATAAACACAGTGATGTCACAGTACAGAGATAATAAACACAGTGATGTCACAGTACAGAGATAATAAACACAGTGATGTCACAGTACAGGATAATAAACACAGTGATGTCACAGTACAGAGATAATAAACACAGTGAAGTCACAGTACAGAGATAATAAACACAGTGATGTCACAGTACAGAGATAATAAACACAGTGAAGTCACAGTACAGAGATAATAAACACAGTGATGTCACAGTACAGAGATAATAAACACAGTGATGTCACAGTACAGGGATAATAAACAGAGTGATGTCACAGCACAGGGATAATAAACACAGTGATGTCACAGTACAGGGATAATAAACACAGTGATGTCACTGTACAAGATAATAAACACAGTGATGTCACAGTACAGGGATAATAAACACAGCGATGTCACAGTACAGGGATAATAAACACAGTGATGTCACAGTATAGAGATAATAAACACAGTGATGTCACAGTACAGAGATAATAAACACAGTGATGTCACAGTACAGGATAATAAACACAGTGATGTCAAAGTACAGAGATAATGCACACAGTGATGTCAAAGTACAGAGATAATGCACACAGTGATGTCACAGTACAGAGATAATGCACACAGTGATGTCACAGTACAGAGATAATGCACACAGTGATGTCACAGTACAGGGATAATGCACACAGTGATGTCACAGTACAGAGATAATGCACACAGTGATGTCACAGTACAGAGATAATGCACACAGTGATGTCACAGTACAGAGATAATGCACACAGTGATGTCACAGTACAGAGATAATGCACACAGTGATGTCACAGTACAGAGATAATAAACACAGTGATGTCACAGTACAGAGATAATGCACACAGTGATGTCACAGTACAGAGATAATGCACACAGTGATGTCACAGTACAGAGATAATGCACACAGTGGTGTCTCAGAGCAGGGATCGGTCCTGTTATTGCACATGAGTTTGCTCTATCGTCTGTGAGGCCACAATGGATCGGTCTCCTGGCCCTATATATGAGGGCACCTTCTACAGACCTCAAAAGAAATAACCCAAAACATAGGCGCTCCGACTACCTGACTCCGGCCATTCGGGATCATATAATTGGGGGGGGGGGGGTCCGGGTCCTGAGAAAAGCCATCCTGTAAATACTGGGGCTGAATTTTCCCAGGACCTGGGCTCTTTTAACCCCTCATTATCTGATCCCGAAGAACCAGTCCAATGACACTGAGTGGGGTGAGATTTACACCCGCAGGATGACGATTATAAAGCCGCCATTGCAGTGAATGACGGCCTTGTGTTCTCACACAACCAGCGATGGCCTGGGAACGTCGCTCAGACGGACAGGACGCAAGAATGAAGAGGCTCAGAAAACAAACAAGATTTATGGACCTCCGTGCCGCTCTCCCATGAAAAACGCCGCTGCATCAGAACAAAAGTGCTCAGCAGCATATATCACACTATACCGCCATCTCTCTCCGGGCATGGACATGCCACATCCCAGGATCCTCCACGTCCGCCTGCGTGTTGGCATTCGCTGTGCCCGAGGCGTTCGTCAGTAATGGAGAACGTACATCCGCCGTGAATGCTCTTTCCATAGAGCGGTACAATAGGTAGATCCATAGAGCATGTAATCACTGGCTGGGAGACAGCAGACGGGATGTCATCTTCTACCACCCATGGTGCAATCGAGTCAGACCAGTCCGACGCCTTTTAACTGTATAAACGCCGGCGTCGAGATAAAATCAAATTTATTTAGCTCAGATGGAGATTGCAGGACCTCGGCGGCACTACAACTCCCATTATGTCTCCTGGAAGACTCCGTGCACCTGAGTACAGTAAGTATGAGGCCAGACCCATGCACGGTATTAGAGCATTCACGATAACACGACCTGCACCAGCGGCACAGGAGCGAACGCCCTATAACTCATCTACGCACAAGTCGGGGGTCATCACCGGTGGACGGCATATGGGGGATAATCTGCAAGACCGAGAGGTAACGTCTTGTGTGGAGTAATCCAGAGGATATCGTGGGATCCTGAAGCCTTAGCTGGTGACTTCTGGACACTGGTGTTAAACAGAGGATGATGCAGGACATTAGATTAATGGGGGGTTAATCCAGGAGCGACACAAGGACCACAAGATTAGCCGCCTACTGACAGGACGGAGGTCAGAGGTCAGAGCCTGCAAAATGGGAGGATTATCTGCACCGCGAGGGACACCTGGAAGGATATCAGACATTGGGATAAAGGACACTCGGGGTACAGGATAATGACGCTGACACTGGGGGTACAGGATAATGACGCTGACACTCGGGGTACAGGATAATGACACTGACACTCGGGGTACAGGATAATGACGCTGACACTCGGGGTACAGGATAATGACGCTGACACTCGGGGTACAGGATAATGACGCTGACACTCGGGGTACAGGATAATGACACTGACACTCGGGGTACAGGATAATGACACTGACACTCGGGGTACAGGATAATGACACTGACACTCGGGTACAGGATAATGACGCTGACACTCGGGTACAGGATAATGACGCTGACACTCGGGGTACAGGATAATGACACTGACACTGGGGGTACAGGATAATGACACTGACACTGGGGGTACAGGATAATGACGCTGACACTCGGGGTACAGGATAATGACGCTGACACTCGGGGTACCGGATAATGACACTGACACTCGGGGTACAGGATAATGACACTGACACTCGGGGTACAGGATAATGACACTGACACTCGGGGTACAGGATAATGACACTGACACTCGGGGTACAGGATACTGACACTGACACTCGGGGTACAGGATACTGACACTGACACTCGGGGTACAGGATAATGACACTGACACTCGGGGTACAGGATAATGACACTCGGGGTACAGGATAATGACACTGACACTTGGGGTACAGGATAATGACGCTGACACTCGGGGTACAGGATAATGACACTGACACGGGGTACAGGATAATGACACTGACACTCGGGGTACAGGATAATGACACTGACACTCGGGGTACAGGATAATGACACTTGGGGTACAGGATAATGACGCTGACACTGGGGGTACAGGATAATGATGCTGACACTCGGGGTACAGGATAATGATGCTGACACTCGGGGTACAGGATAATGACACTGACACTCGGGGTACAGGATAATGACACTGACACTCGGGGTACAGGATAATGACACTGACACTCGGGGTACAGGATAATGACACTGACACTCGGGGTACAGGATAATGACACTGACACTCGGGGTACAGGATAATGACACTGACACTCGGGGTACAGGATAATGACACTGACACTCGGGGTACAGGATAATGACACTTGGGGTACAGAACAGATCCCCTGATTTCGGCAGATTCTGCGGTTCTCGTGCCCCAGGTACCGATCAGCTCCCCTTAACCATCACGGTCGCTGGTTTCGCCCAGGGAGGGTCCAGCTGTGTAAATCAGGACAGGAGCCTTTTCTTCCGGACACAGAGTGATGGCCGCTGACGCTACAGGAGAGAGACAAGGAAGGAGGCGAGAACAGAAGATGGTTCCCCTCAATCCGCTGATCCCGCTTTCAGGAGCGCAAGAAAATTTACGGCACATTGTTGGAAATTGACAGCTTTGAAATGCCTTTAGCCAATCGTATTATCTGGCTGAGGCGCTTTATGCTTCGCTCTTTTCTGGGCTCTTCTATAATAAAAATAAAAGGGGAGCGTGAAAAGCGCGGAGACAATGGTCTTTATGAATCTGTCTATAGATCAGCAATAAAACTTTCATCTTTTCCCCAGTGCGACATTTCACAGACAAATGACCAGAGTGAAAACTGAGCCAAAAGACGCCGGAGGAAAAGCCAGACAAACGCGCCTTGTATCTCGTCTTTAAGGCGGTCGCCGTGTCCAAAGAAACTGAGCGACTTGTCAAGTAGAAAACCGTAATTTCACAGAGAATCGCGCAGTGGATGCCGTCACGTTTAGTTTAACTTACCCGAAACATCAAACAGAAAACTAAGCAGTAAAATCAACAAGACGGCCGTGTAACCTGCCGATGGACCCGGCGCCAATATACGGCAGCGATCCTCTACAGGAAGACGGCGGCCGATGGACCCGGTGCTATTATATGGCAGCGATCCTCTACAGGAAGACGGCGGCCGATGGACCCGGTGCTATTATATGGCAGCGATCCTCTACAGGAAGACGGCGGCCGATGGACCCGGTGCTATTATATGGCAGTGATCCTCTACAGGAAGATGGCGACCAATGGACCCGGCGCTATTATATGGCAGCGATCCTCTACAGGAAGACGGTGGCCGATGGACCCGGCGCTATTATACGGCAGCGATCCTCTACAGGAAGACGGCGGCCGATGGACCTGGTGCTATTATATGGCAGCGATCCTCTACAGGAAGACGGCGGCCGATGGACCCGGTGCTATTATATGGCAGCGATCCTCTACAGGAAGATGGCGGCCGATGGACCCGGCGCCAATATACGGCAGCGATCCTCTACAGGAAGACGGCGGCCGATGGACCCGGTGCTATTATATGGCAGCGATCCTCTACAGGAAGACGGCGGCCGATGGACCCGGTGCTATTATATGGCAGCGATCCTCTACAGGAAGACGGCGGCCGATGGACCCGGTGCTATTATATGGCAGCGATCCTCTACAAGAAGACGGCGGCCGATGGACCCGGTGCTATTATACGGCAGCGATCCTCTACAGGAAGATGGCGACCAATGGACCCGTCGCTATTATATGGCAGCGATCCTCTACAGGAAGACGGCGGCCGATGGACCTGGTGCTATTATATGGCAGCGATCCTCTACAGGAAGATGGCGACCGATGGACCCGGCGCTATTATATGGCAGCGATCCTCTACAGGAAGATGGCGACCAATGGACCCGGTGCTATTATATGGCAGCGATCCTCTACAGGAAGATGGCAGCCGAAAGACCCGGCGCTATTATATGGCAGCGATCCTCTACAGGAAGATGGCAGCCGAAAGACCCGGTGCTATTATATGGCAGCGATCCTCTACAGGAAGATGGCGGCCGATGGACCCGGCGCTATTATACGGCAGCAATCCTCTACAGGAAGACGGCGGCCAGCTGACCTGGCGCTATTATATGGCAGCGATCCTCTACAGGAAGATGGCGGCCGATGGACCCGGCGCTATTATACGGCAGCAATCCTCTACAGGAAGACGGCGGCCACCTGACCTGGCGCTATTATATGGCAGCGATCCTCTACAGAAAGATGGCGACCAATGGACCCGGCGCTATTATATGGCAGCGATCCTCTACAGGAAGATGGCGGCCGATGGACCCGGCGCTATTATACGGCAGCAATCCTCTACAGGAAGACGGCGGCCACCTGACCTGGCGCTATTATATGGCAGCGATCCTCTACAGGAAGATGGCGGCCGATGGACCCGGCGCTATTATATGGCAGCGATCCTCTACAGGAAGACGGCGGCCACCTGACCCGGCACTATTATATGGCTCAGACGGTCTCATGGGGCCCTTTTGGGGCCCTTTAAGCCTAGACTCAGCAGATCAGAGGAATCCGTGTTTCTCCAGCCTCCCCATCCTACCCCGCGGCTCTGCGTCCTTGTCACACTTTCACTTTTCATAACTAATAAGGATTCACAAGGAGAAAAATGTCACGGCACCGGAGGGCGCGTCAGACTCCCGGAGACGTAAATACCACGATATTTAACCCCATCAGGTTGTATCTGCTGAGCCCTCCAGTCGAAGGAGGAACTGGATGTGACATGAAACCGCAGCCTGACCGTACAATGGCCGTCCACCAATAACCTGCGAAGCAGCGCCGCCTCATGTCGGGGAATCCAGCTGCTGCCGAATTACACCGCCAGAGGAGCTGGAACACCAAGAAGCGGCTCGCCTTCTCTCAATGGACCCCTCTTCCTTTAATGAGTAAACATCCTCATAGGCCGCGTCCAACAGGGAGGAGGAAGCAGGATGTCGGGCGCAAACGCTAAATTATGCCAGACGTTTTATGAGGGAATTACATCCTCGGCCTTAAAGGGGAAATCCACATGAAATGGACGAGTCCGGGGGCTGGAGAGGGAGCAGCACACTGCGCCAGTCTGTAATCATGGGATTTACACCTGGTCCAATATCTGCATGTACCGGGGAGGCCTATTACACTGCATGTACCGGGGAGGCCTATTACACTGCATGTACCGGGGGGCCTATTACACTGCATGTACCGGGGGCCTATTACACTGCACGTACCGGGGGGCCCGTTACTTTGCACATACTAGGGGGTTCCTACTACACTGCAGGTAATGGGTGGGGGGTCAATTATACTGATTGTACCAGGGGCCTTTGCATTGCATGTACCGGGGGGGCCTATTACACTGCACCCACTGAGGACCCAGTGTAATAACCTACAGTACATGCAATGTAACTACATTGCATGTACTGTAGGTTATTACACTGGGGCCTATTACACTGCATGTACCCGGGGACATATTACACTGCATGTACCGGGGAGGCCTATTACACTGCATGTACTGTAGGTTATTACACTGGGGCCTATTACACTGCACGTACCGGGGGGCCTATTACACTGCACGTACCGGCGGGGGACCTATTACACTGCATGTACCCGGGGGGCCTATTACACTGCATGTACAAGGGGGCTATTAAAACTGGACGAACCCTGGGCCTATTACACTGCATGTACCGGGGAGGCCTATTACATTGCATGTACTATAGGTTATTTACACTGGAGCCTATTACACTGCATGTACCGGGGAGGCCTATTACACTGCATGTACTGGGGGGGCATATTAAACTGCACGTACTCGGGCCATTACCTGCGTACCGGGGGGCCTATTACACTGCACGTACCGGGGGCCTATTACACTGCACGTACCGGGGGGCCTATTACACTGCACGTACCGGCGGGGCCTATTACACTGCACGTACCGGCGGGGGCCTATTACACTGCACGTACCGGGCGGGGGCCTATTACCTGCACGTACCGGCGGGGCCTATTACACTGCACGTACCTATTACACTGCACGTACCGGCGGGGGGCCTATTACACTGCACGTACGGGGGGCCTATTACACTGCTTACCGGCGGGGGCCTATTACACTGCACGTACGGCGGGGGCCTATTACACTGCTACGTACCGGCGGGGGGCCTATTACACTGCACGTACCGGCGGGGGCCTATTACACTGCACGTACCGGCGGGGCCTACCGGCGGGGGCCTATTACACTGCACGTACCGGCGGGGGCCTATTACACTGCACGTACCGCGGGGGCCTATTACACTGCACGTACCGGCGGGGGCCTATTACACTGCATGTACGGGGGCCTATTACACTGGTACCCGGGGGCCTATTACACTGCATGTACTGGGGGGGCCTATTACACTGCACGGGGGCCTATTACCGGCGGGGGCCTATTACACTGTACCGGGGTACCTGGCGGGGGCTATTACACTGCACGTACCGGGGGGGGCCTATTACACTGCACGTACCGGGGGGCCTATTACACTGCACGTACCGGGGGGGCCTAATACACTGCACGTACCGGCGAGGGGTCTATTACACTGCACGTACCGGCGGGGGGCCTATTACACTGCACGTACCGGCGGGGGCCTATTACACTGCACGTACGGCGGGGGCCTATTACACTGCACGTACTCAGGGCCTATTACACTGCACGTACTCGGGGGGCCTATTACACTGCATGTACTGCATGTACCCGGGGGCCTATTACACTTCTTGTACAAGGGGGCTATTAAACTGGACGAACCCTGGGCCTATTACACTGCATGTACCGGGGGGTGGGGGGGCCTATTACACTGCATGTACCGGGGGGGGTGGGGGGCCTATTACACTGCACGTAATGGAGGGCCCGTTACTTTGCACATACCAAGGGGGTCTATTACACTGCATGTAATGGGGGGGGTCAATTATACTGATTGTACCAGGGCCCGTTGCATTGCATGTACCGGGGGGCCTATTACACTGCACGTACCGGGGGGCCTATTACACTGCACCCAACTGTAGGTTATTACACTGAGGCCTATTACACTGCACCCACTGAGGACACTTACACAGCATATACTGTAGGTTATTACACTGAGGCCTATTACACTGCACCCACTGGGGGACAGTACACTTCACGTACTGCAGGTTATTACACTGGGTTCCTGCGGTTTGTCAGGTAGCAGACAGCGTAGGGAGGCTCTGGGCTGCGATGAGTTAACAGTCATTATGTAGAATTACGTCGCCGTCCTGATTTATGGAGGAAATATTACAATTTAGGTTTAATTGTCTTATAAAACTGACGGCAGAACAGGAACAGTAATTATAAGGCGGTTTTTACGGCGGTCAGGTCCTGAGATTTTATAGAAGTCCCTGGAGATGGCGGAGTGATCTCAGTGAGGGTACACGATGGGCGACGTGGTGCAGAGATCAGAGACCGTATCGCACGAGAGGCTTAGATACATCCTGCCACGATACGGGGGCGCAGAATTCCGTGGCACTTCTTCCTCCTTAGACCCCATGACTAGAGGTAAGTGACCGGCGGCCGAGGTTAGTCCCGGATTGTGGGATTATACAATTTCTGATAACTCTCGGAAACCGCTGCGGCAGGCGAGGCTCCGTACGAGGCAGCGCCCCGAGACATGCGGCTGTCTAATCTCTCAGTGCTAAACATGTAAACGACTCATTAGTGCCTCGCTGGCGAGCGGAGGACAATTTTCTTTCTATTCTGTTTGTGATATTTCCCTCCGCAGAGCGATTCGCACGGATTCTGGCAGTGACTGGGAGACTGAGGGTTTTACTGCACCCGGGGAGCCGTCTGAATGGCGGGATGACTTTATTACCGGGGAAAAGAGACATGAAAGGATCTGCTGGAGGAGCGAGAAGTGGAAGGTGGTGACAAAGACACCAGGAGCGGAGCCCCAAGTGCAAAGATTCTCAAGTTTAATGACCCCCAGAGCACAATTCACGGGCCTTCAACAAAGACGCAAGTCCTGGACACAAAGAGGAAGAAAGAGGATTCCCACTCTGCGCACAATGACCATTCAGAGGCCAAAGCCACCGCCTGACCGTCACGGAGGAGCAGATGGCGGGTTTTATTAGGTGGTCACTAAACTCGTCATGTGGACGAGGGGCACGAAGATCTGCCGGGAAATCCGCAGCTGACCCTCGGTTTTCTGCGATGTGCTGCAGATCTGCACGAGGTTTTGCCCCTAGCGGCTGGTTCTCGTTTCCGCTGTAAACGGGGGCTGTGAACGGGGCAGCGGAAAACACGGTCTGGCGGGCGCGTGTGAACAGACTGCAGGGCGAGAGATGAAACAGCATTGTCCGACACTCCAGCTGCTGTGAAACTACAACCCCCAGCATGCCCTAAGGCTCAGGCACACAAACGTGTATTTTGTCGGCAGCCGATCCGCATTTTTTGTGGATCGCACACAGATTCATTCACTGCAACTGGGATGCAAAAGATGTGGACAACGCTACGTGTACGGTCCGCATCCGGACGTTCCGCTGCATCCGCAAAAATACAGAACATATCCTATACTTCTCCGGATTACAGAGGATAGGACGGCTCTATAGAGGCCAGGGCGTTCTGTGTCGCAACACGC
Organism: Rhinella marina; assembly: GCA_900303285.1. Lineage (NCBI taxonomy): Eukaryota > Metazoa > Chordata > Amphibia > Anura > Bufonidae > Rhinella > Rhinella marina. Next base: position 20,599 of record ONZH01001358.1, on the reverse strand, counting down.
AGACCGCAAAACAGGCACAGTCGTGTGCACTCCCAGAGAACTGAACGGAGCATGATGGGAGTTGTAGTTGCACAACAGAAAGCAAAACTTTACAGGTTGTCTTCCAAATACAGCGCCACCCCTGTCCACAGGCCGTGTGCAGTACTGCAGCTCAGCCCCATACCAGACACAGGTGCAGGAAAGCCGCCATATCTTCCTCATCCTGCTCAACCCCCTTAAGAACACTTAGGGCTCATTCAGACGGCCGTATGCTATCTGCAAAAATACGGATCCGTTTTTTGCGGATTAGAGGTTGCCCTATTCACTTCTATTGGGCCCTTTTTTTCTGTTCCACGGCTCCGTAAAAACACTGAAGCATGTCCTATACTTGTCAGTGAAAATCAGGACGTGGCCCCATTGAAGTCTATGGGTCCGTAAAAATACAGAAAGCAATCCGTTTTTTTGCTGAACTGTCCGCAAAAAAACGGATCCATATTTTTGCAGACATCATATGGCCGTCTGAATGAGCCCTAAGGCTATAAATGAGACTTCAGAATACTGGAGGAGATCAGAAGCTGCGCGTTCATTTTATGGATCCGTTCACATGTTCAGGATTTCAGGTGGATTTCGGCACAGATTCTGCAAAAAATACACAGACACATCGCGCCCCATGCACGCCACACTGTTCACAGGAATGTTACCGCCATAAAAATCTCATGCAGAAAAGCCGGTGAATTAGTGCAATAAACATGGCAAATCCTTGTATGATCTGTGCAAACTGCAGGTCCGCTGCTGAGCGACGGCCTCTGATTTCTGCTGTGGATCCTATGTAAATAAGCATCAGATTCGCACTGAGTGCAGCTCTGGAGTATAATACTGGATGTAACTCAGGATCAGTACAGGATAAGTAATGTATGTATACAGTGACTGCATCAGCAGAATAGTGAGTGCAGCTCTGGAGTATAATACAGGATGTAACTCAGGATCAGTACAGGATAAGTAATGTATGTACACAGTGACTGCATCAGCAGAATAGTGAGTGCAGCTCTGGAGTATAATACAGGATGTAACTCAGGATCAGTACAGGATATGTAATGTATGTACACAGTGACTGCACCAGTGGAATAGTGAGTGCAGCTCTGGAGTATAATACAGGATGTAACTCAGGATCAGTACAGGATAAGTAATGTATGTATACAGTGACTGCATCAGCAGAATAGTGAGTGCAGCTCTGGAGTATAATACAGGATGTAACTCAGGATCAGTACAGGATATGTAATGTATGTACACAGTGACTGCACCAGCAGAATAGTGAGTGCAGCTCTGGAGTATAATACAGGATGTAACTCAGGATCAGTACAGGATAGGTAATGTATGTACACAGTGACTGCACCAGAAGAATAGTGAGTGCAGCTCTGGAGTATAATACAGGATGTAACTCAGGATCAGTACAGGATATGTAATGTATGTACACAGTGACTGCACCAGCAGAATAGTGAGTGCAGCTCTGGAGTATAATACAGATGTAACTCAGGATCAGTACAGGATAAGTATGTATGTACACAGTGACTGGACCAGCAGAATAGTGAGTGCAGCTCTGGAGTATAATACAGGATGTAACTCAGGATCAGTACAGGATAGGTAATGTATGTACACAGTGACTGCACCAGAAGAATAGTGAGTGCAGCTCTGGAGTATAATACAGGATGTAACTCAGGATCAGTACAGGATATGTAATGTATGTACACAGTGACTGCACCAGCAGAATAGTGAGTGCAGCTCTGGAGTATAATACAGGATGTAACTCAGGATCAGTACAGGATAGGTAATGTATGTACACAGTGACTGCACCAGAAGAATAGTGAGTGCAGCTCTGGAGTATGATACAGGATGTAACTCAGGATCAGTACAGGATAACTAATGTACGTACACAGTGACTGGACCAGCAGAATAGTGAGTGCAGCTCTGGAGTATAATACAGGATGTAACTCAGGATCAGTACAGGATAACTAATGTACGTACACAGTGACTGGACCAGCAGAATAGTGAGTGCAGCTCTGGAGTATAATGATCAGTGATGTAATATTATACTTTCATGTATTAACCACCTTCTTATTTTGCTTTAACATGAAATTTTCCATTAACCCTCGGTAACACCTGCCGGGCGGCCCCCTCTTTACACATACATATAGAATTTTTGGTAATTTTACCCCTGCCAGCTGCAGCCCCGGCATATACAGACATTGTTGGTGGCTTTGTGTTGCGCTCAGGCTGAAGTCGTGAAATCATTTAACGTAAGGATTTGTTTTCGGCAGACCCCAGCAGATGGCTTTGTGGAGACGCAGATAAGCTGGATGTTTGGGGCGCAGAATAATGTGTATGTATAAGACGCTGATATCTGCGTATTGATGAGCCGAGGTCCGGAGCACAGGCCGCACTGATCATAGATAAAACCGCATCCACACGTGATTTCTGCCGTCATGCCGTATAGGATCACCGTTGGCGGTCGCGTCTTCTCTCTTGGCCACATTACACAGAAACCTGTTTTTTGTCTAAAACCGTAATAACTAAACCCGTCAATTAATACCGTACACGCTGCTTCAGCAACTTCCACTTCTGAATCTTGGAGGTGTCCAGATGGGCCAGGGCCTGAGCCGCCCCGATCAAGTGAGAAAGGCAGCGGAAAACGGAAGCACGCCACGCTCCAGCAAAGGGTTAAATCCACAGTGCTGTATCTTGACTGCTGTTGAAACGCAGGAAGAAGGCGCTGACAAGCTGCGAGGAGGTTTTCAGTAGGACCTGGCTGGAGGCCTGGACGTGTAGGTCCCTTATCTCCTGATTCACTTCTCTGCTGGATAATAAATAGCGGAGGAGAGGAAGAGGAGGACGGGAGCTCATTGTGTGCACAACCAGAGCCGCAGTCAGCACGAGATGGCGACACAACTATCTGTCCAACCGATAGGAAGGTGTGAAGACGGAGATCACAGAGAGGTCAGCTTCAGGCTGGCGGCATAAAGGCTCTGCTGTTATAGAAGCTCCAGTGCGCTACCTGCATCCATTCACTAGAGATCAGCGGTGACATCACTGAGAATGCCGCCTATCCATCACTAGAGATCAGCGGTGACATCACTGAGAATGCAGCCTATCCATCACTAGAGATCAGCGGTGACATCACTGAGAATGCCGCCTATCCATCACTAGAGATCAGCGGTGACATCACTGAGAATGCAGCCTATCCATCACTCAGCGGTGACATCACTGAGAGCCATCACTAGAGATAGCGGTGACATCACTGAGAATGCAGCCTATCCATCACTAGAGATCCATCACTGGAGAATGCAGATCACAGCGGTGACATCACTGAGAAACTTCAGACATCACTGCTCAGCGGTATCACTGAGATACTAGAGATCAGCGTGACATCATGAGAATGCGCCTATCCATCACTAGAGATCAGCGGTGACATCACTGAGAATGCAGCCTATCCATCACTAGAGATCATCTGTGACATCACTAGAGATCAGCGGTGACATCAACTGAGAATGCCAGTATCCATCACTGAGAGATCAGCTGATCATCCATCACATCACATCACTGAGAATGCAGCCTATCCATCACTAGAGATCAGCGTGACATCACTGAGAATGCGCCTATCCATCACTAGAGATCAGCGTGACATCACTGAGAATGCAGCCTATCATCACTAGAGATCAGCGGTGCTTCTATCCTAGCAGCCTATCCATCACTGAGAAGGGTGACATCACTGAGAATGCCTGACATCACTGAGAATGAGCCTATCATAGATCAGACATCACTATGATCACATGCTGAGAATGCAGCCTATCCATCACATGAGATCAGATCACGAGTGGACATCACTGAGAATGCAGCCTATCCATCACTAGAGATCAGCGGTGACATCACTGAGAATGCAGCCTATCCATCACTAGAGATCAGCGGTGACATCACTGAGAATGCAGCCTATCCATCATAGAGATCAGCGTGACATCCTGAGAAACAGCCTATCCATCACTAGAGATCAGCGTGACATCACTGAGAATGCCGCTATCCATCACTAGAGATCGCGGTGACACACTATGAGCCATCCACATAGAGAACTGAGAATGCAGCCTATCCATCACTAGAGATCAGCGCGTGACATCACTGAGAATGCAGCCTACATCACTAGATCAGCGGTGACATCCTGAGAATGCAGCCTATCCTCACTAGAGATCAGCGGTGACATCACTGAGAATGCCGCCTATCCATTCACTAGAGAAGCGGTGACATCACTGAGAATGCAGCCTATAGAGATCAGCGGTGACATCACGAGAATGAGCCATCCCACTAGAGATCAGCGTGACATCACTGAGAATGCGCCTATCCATCACTAGAGATCAGCGTGACATCACTGAGAATGCAGCCTATCCATCACTAGAGATCAGCGGTGACATCACTGAGAATGCAGCCTATCCATCACTAGAGATCAGCGGTGACATCACTGAGAATGCAGCCTATCCATCACTAGAGATCAGCGGTGACATCAACTGAGAATGCAGCCATATATCCATCACTAGAGATCAGCGGTGACATCACTGAGAATGCAGCCTATCCATCACTAGAGATCAGCGGTGACATCACTGAGAATGCAGCCTATCCATCACTAGAGATCAGCGGTGACATCACTGAGAATGCAGCCTATCCATCACTAGAGATCAGCGGTGACATCACTGAGAATGCAGCCTATCCATCACCAGAGATCAGCGGTGACATCAATGGGCACAGCAGTAGGTGCGGAGGCTGGATACAGCGGGTGACACCTGACGGAGTGCAGTGGATGGCGGAACATATGGCCGATTGTCTATAACTCATTGACTCTGAAGCATCATTACCTCCAGACACTCCAGTCTCACTGTCGGCTGCCGTCAGTGGAGTCAATGGGCCAGTGCAACACAACCTGCAGCCGTCCAGTTCTGCAAGGTCCAGAGGAAATACCGGCGCCTACATAACCTCAATCTGAATGTGTCTGCATACTGACAGGAGTGATGGGAGGACTGCAGGGACAACCCCCCACATCCAGACACCGCTCCGGCAATAAACGAGTCAAATTAGCAAAATACAAAAATATCAAAAACTGCAGGAACAGACACTGACCAAAAAGAGCATACAGTATACGCCTTTCTAGTAAGGGAGGGCTGTACATACAGTATACGCCTGCTGGTAATTAAAGGGTAAATGCATTGGTATAAGCTCAAAGCTAATAGTACTGGTGCTTGTATACACACCTACACTTTTTGAGGGCTGAGGACCTGTTGTATACCTGTCAGTATACACCTGGTGCTGACCTGTACATACAGTATACATGGTGCATGGAGGGTATATACAGTACAGTATAGCTGGTGCATGGAGGCTGTATACACCTGTACATACAGTATACGGCTGGCATGGAGGGTATATACACCTGTACATACAGACGGCTGGTGCATGGATACACCTGTACATACAGTATACAGCTGGTGCATATACACCTGTACGTACAGTATACGGGCTGGTGCATGGAGTATACACCTGTACAGTATACAGCTGGTGCATGGAGGGTACATATACACCTGTACATACAGTATACAGCTGGTGCTGGAGGGCATATATACACCTGGAGGGTACGTACAGTATACAGCTGGTGCATGGAGGGTATATACACCTGTATATACACCTGCATACAGTATACAGCTGGTGCGGTATATACACCTGTACAGTATACAGCTGGTGCATGGAGGGTATATACACCTGTATACAGTATACAGCTGGTGCAGGTACACCTGTATACAGTATACGGCTGGTGCATGGAGGGTATATACACCTTACTACAGTATACAGCTGGTGCATGAGGTATATACAGTACATACAGTATACAGCTGGTGCATGGAGGGTATATACACCTGTACGTACAGTATAGCGGGCATATATATACACGGCCTGTACATACAGTATACAGCTGGTGCATGGAGGGTATATACACCTGTACGTACAGTATACAGCTGGTGCATGGAGGGTATATACACCTGTACGTACAGTATACGGCTGGTGCATGGAGGGTATATACACCTGTACGTACAGTATACAGCTGGTGCATGGAGGCTATATACACCTGTACGTATACAGGGTATATAACACGGCTGGTGCATGGAGGGTATATACACCTGTACGTACAGTATACAGCTGGTGCATGGAGGGTATATACACCTGTACGTACAGTATACGGCTGGTGCATGGAGGGTATATACACCTGTACGTACAGTATACAGCTGGTGCATGGAGGGTATATACACCTGTACATACAGTATACAGCTAGAGTATGGAGTATATACGTCTGTACGTACAGTATACAGCTAGAGTATGGAGTATATACGCCTGTACGTACAGTATACAGCTAGAGTATGGAGTATATACGTCTGTACGTACAGTATACAGCTAGAGTATGGAGTATATACGTCTGTACGTACAGTATACAGCTAGAGTATGGAGTATATACGTCTGTACGTACAGTATACAGCTAGAGTATGGAGTATATACGTCTGTACGTACAGTATACGGCTGGTGGGTTGTGCGGAGCGCTCACAGCTAATCATTAACTCCGGCATCAAGACATCCATGTCAGCAGTATAGGCACATGACACTGCGGGGGGCGGTGAGGGGCCAGCGAGACACAACTCCCTCGTCACCATGAGCAGGCCTGCGCTATCAGATACAGCCGGCTTCACCCCGCTCAGATACAGCCGGCCTCACTCCGCTCAGATACAGCCAGCTTCACCCCGCTCAGATACAGCCGGCTTCACCCCGCTCAACAGCCGGCCTCACTCCGCTCAGATACAGCCGGCCTCATCCCCCCTTAGGTACAGCCGGCCTCATCCCCCCTTAGGTACAGCCGGCCTCATCCCCCCTTAGGTACAGCCGGCCTCATCCCCCCTCAGGTACAGCCGGCCTCATCCCCCCTTAGGTACAGCCGGCCTCATCCCCCCTCAGGTACAGCCGGCTTCACCCCCGCTCAGATACAGCCGGCTTCACCCCCCTTAGGTACAGCCGGCCTCATCCCCCCTTAGGTACAGCCGGCCTCATCCCCCCCTCAGGTACAGCCGGCTTCATCCCGCTTACAACCGAACGGGAGAGGAAAGTGTAACAACCCCGCACCTCTGCTACAGTGTAGAGGGCGCACCGGTACACACCAACGAGGACGCAACAAATGATTGACGGAGGTGCCAAGAGTCAGACCGCAGCCGATCTGATACTCAGTATTTCTATAAAGAGCCAGGCGATGTTTCACACAATACGAATCAAGGCTAATAACGTAAGGCGATGGACGGTCGCCATGTGGAAGCTTTCCGAGACCCAAGCATCTAATCGCGCATTTATCTGAAACACTAACAATGTCTCATAAATGGCGGAGATTTTTACTCAGTGGGAACATTTCATTTGATTCCTGGATAAACGCTGAAAAGCGCGGTCACATCGGCGCCATGCAGCCATTTTAACCGTCCGCATTTTCCAGCAGTGATGAGGTTAACAGGGCCGACACGGGAATGTTTGCTGCTCGTACTGAGAGCGCCTTTTGTCAAGGAAGTCAACAAGAGCCGACTTGTAGCGGGAGCTGACGTTCAGTGTGATCGCCCCGGGCGCCATCCTGAGCCGAATCTGGCGTTTTATTCCTATATCTGTTCACACAGTGAAGTGAGGAAAGCTGCAGGAATTATGTCTGATCCCGAGGAGGTGGGGGGAGGGGTGGAGATGTCCGCCAATGCACGGGACGGCAGAATAGCGCACTCCGTCTGCGGTCTCCGAGCTGGGGGGTAGGAAGCTGCAGAACTGCAAGAGCTGGAGACCCTCAGACTGGGGTCAGACGGGCGATGTTCATATCCGGAGAGATCCCGGACTGTGCAGATAAATCACAGCATGCGCCATCCAGCTCAGACTTTCCATCAAGATTCGCCCATTCTAGCGTGGGAAAGAGCGGACATGGACGTCGCCCGTGTGCGGTCCGTTTTAACACAAACCAGTTACCTACTGTTCACCTGAAAGATCCCTTGGGCGCTGACAGCTTAGGATGCTGAGAGCTGTAGTTCTGCAACAGCTTGAGAAGCTCAGGTTAAGGGATTAGGATGCTGGGAGTAATAGTTTTGCAACAGCTGGAAAGTGACCTTTAGGGGCTATTCTGATGGGAGTTGTAGTATAATGTATTTCAGTATTATAACCCATGTAAGTGGTAGGGGACGATACTTCAGGGCTTCATCTCCCAGTGTTCCCAGTCCATCTTTCTACTTTACCGGCATGGTACCAGTAAAGATGTCCACAGGCTGAGATGACCATTGTGACACAGGTGTGGACGCATTCACGGCTATCAGGTGGTATATGGTATATACGTAAAGGAGTTGTGCAAGAACCCCCCACCTAGCCGGACCTGTAAAGGGACACCTACCTGCCTCCCCCGGTCTGCTCCGCTCCCTCCTTCTCAACATCCGGGATGACACCGCCACAGCCAATCACTGACCATGGAGGAGACTGGATGCCCTTACGGCAAATGACAAATGGTCACATGATGCAAGTCCTCCGCGGCCAGTGATTGGCTGTGGTGATGACAAAACGTATGTTTAAGAGGGAGGCGGAGCGAGGAGCCCTGTGTGCCTACATGTCACCAGAGGGGCCGGCACTTCTTCCTGTAGTGTGCAAGCACGACCACCCCTGATGGATTGCAGGGTGGTCGTAACCATGGAAACGAGCAGTGTATAATGTGGTGGAAAAATGAATCCGGCCAGCAAAGGAACCAACATGGATAATAACAATACATTAGTAACGGCCTGGTATTAACTGCATCTTCATGATAAATGCCAGCAGGGTTGGCTGGGATTTGTAGTTCCCTTCTTTCTCCCCTTTTATTTCCCTCCTAATCTGTGATGGAAACTTTCTGTACAGGTGAAAGTTTCTCGTCTCTCGCTGTTTGGCGTCTTTAGACCAGGGTGAAAGTCCAGGGCTGGCGTGTTCCTAAGAGACTTTAACCCAATAAAGCGATCCTTCTTACGCAAGAGCGTACAAACACGATGTTGGGAAAGAGAAAAAAAAAAAACGTGTATAGGGAAGTGGAAACCGCGCGTCGCACACTAACTGCACGTCATAAATCGTGACAATACCAAATCACTAACGCGCTCAACCAGATGCCACTTCCATCAGATTTACCATAGGGAGCGGCCACGGACGACGGAGCGGCCACGGTGATGAATCTGACGCTGGTCTGACCGTAATAATACAACCGGGATCTGACGCCAACCAAATGGACGAATAAAAAAGCGTAAAGATATTATACAAAACCTCTATAAAACGCAACGGACGGGGCTGAGGCTGGTGAGAAATTCAGCACAAAATATACAAACAAAAGGAAAAAATGCAACAAAGTAAGAAAAACCCCATTCACCAGGTAAAAACAACGCAACGTGCGACTGATACTAATGGTTGTGGGCTGTCGGGGACCACCAGGACGTGAGCCCCGGCGGCACAACAGATATTTGTCACCTACCCCCATGTTGGACCGCTGCGGTCCGATGACTGGGACCCCCAACGATCCCAAGAATAGCAGTCAGAACGGAGCGGCATGTACCACTCCGTCAGCCCCACAGAAGTGAATGAAGTGGTGCATGGACGAGCGCTCTACTGCGCCACTCACATACGGGACCCTCCGCTATCCGGGTCACTGGGGGTCCTAGCACAGGATACGGAAGAACCCCCTTCATAGGTACGGCCACAGGTGTGCAACGGGTCAATGGAAATCCACGGCACGTATGCCACATGTGGCCAGACCCTAAGGGCATGTTCACACTGCCATTTTTATGCATGGGTTTTTGAAATCTGTCTCCAAAAATGCCACATAACTGTTCCACTGACCGAAAACGGGAATCCATCGCGTCGTTCACACAGCACTGATTTCCGTGAAGAAAAAAAAAAACCCGCCAAACAATGGACTGGGGCAAAATCAGCGGGTGGATCTGCCTCAGCGCAGGGCGGAAATCTGGGGGTCAGCTGAAGATTACCGCTGTGGATTCCATGGCGCATACACGTCAGGTCGCAGAACCGCTTGTGATGGATAACAGACGCCGCATTGGGGTTCATGGTGGGGGAGGGGAGCGGCAACCGCTAGAACGCCCACCAATCCCTAAAATAAAGGGGCAGTGGCGTTTCGGAGAACCGTGCCCCTCTATGTAGGTCACAAAGTAATTGGAACCAATAAAACCGTTCACCTGCGGCGACCAACGCTGCGAATTGACATTCTTGCAGGAAAGTAAAAAAAGACTTAATGGAAATTTGGGGGACGCCCCCTGACACGATACGTGGACTATTCGCTTTATTTGCAGAGCCTGGAAGCAAACGGTATTCACAGCGGGGAAGCAGCGGCGACCTCCAGGGCCAGACAGCGGAGGAGGGTGCAGTGGGATTCTCCTGGCGGTCCGCTATCTGCCACCATTGTTATCCTCGGAGTCATCCACAAGCGATAGGTTTGTTTCTTTCCTCGTGTACACAATTTCCTGGCAAACAATAGGAGCTGAAGCGGCGGGAGGTCTTAAATTACATTTACACAGGTCTAATCCTTTACAATATCTATTACTGCATCTAAATCCCCGGGCAGCTGCGAGCGCTCACAATCCGGTAACACGTCTAATGACGCCATTAAGACATTGAAGAGATTCGAGAGCGGTTTTACTATGCGGAACTTGAGAGGCGCGGATCGATCGGGGAGGGGGCCCGACTTTACACCGGGGAGTCTTCCCTCTTTATTAGCGAGCAGCCGCTGGGCATTAATGGCGCCGATGGCATCAATAGCGTTTGTGCCGTATACAGGACGCGGCGCGGGCCCCGGCCACAGAATGGGCACTTTTGTGTCTGTTCCTGATGAAAATCTCAGGGGCCGCGGGTTAAATAGCTTATAGTTTAGAGCCAATTTAAAGAGTTGGCAAGTCAAGCAAGGGTTTGCCGGGCCTGCGCTTTATCCGATTCACAAAGTTCCTGGAATCTGAGTCACCGCTTGTGAGAGGATAAATCTGCTATATTACAGACTCGGTTCATCTGGAGAGGGTCCAGAGGAAGCGAATGGAGCAGAGATCTGCCAAAATATCCAGAGGAATCTGATACCAGTGCGGGGTGACACTGAATCTGCTATATTACCAGTGTACCGTATCCCAGAGGAATCTGCTATATTACAGACAGTGCAGGGGTGACACCATATCCCAGAGGAATCTGCTATATTACAGACAGTGCAGGGGTGACACCGTATCCCAGAGAATCTGAATCTGCAGGGGTATTATGCTATATTACAGTACAGTGCAGCAGGGTGACACCGTATCCCAGAGGAATCTGCTATATTACAGACAGTGCAGGGTGACACACGTATCCCAGAGAATCTGAATTCTGCAGGGGTAATATATCTGCTATATTACAGACAGTGCAGGGTGACACCGTATCCCAGAGAGGAATCTGCTATATTACAGACAGTGCAGGGTGACACCCACCTGTATACACCGTATCCCAGAGGAATCTGCTATATTACAGACAGTGCAGGGGTGACACCGTATCCAGAGGAATCTGCTATATTACAGACAGTGCAGGGAGGTGACACCGTATCCCAGAGGAATCTGCTATATTACAGACAGACAGTGCAGGAGGGTGACACCGCTGACCACCGTATCCCAGAGGAATCTATATTACAGCAGTGCAGGGGTGACATATCCCAGAGGAATCTGCTATATTACAGACAGTGCAGGGGTGACACCTGTATGCCCAGCAGAGGAATCTGCTATATTACAGACAGTGCAGGGGTGACCACCGTATCCCAGAGGACAGTGCAGGGGTGACACCGTATCCAGAGGAATCTGCTATATTACAGACAGTGCAGGGGTGACACCGTATCCCAGAGGAGTTATATTACAGAATCTGCTATATCTGCTATATTACAGACAGTGCAGGGGGTGATCTGCTATATTACCGTAGGGTCCCCAGAGGAATCTGCTATATTACAGACAGTGCAGGGTGACACCGTATCCCAGAGGAATCTGCTATATTACAGACAGTGCAGGGGTGACACCGTATCCCAGAGGAATCTGCTATATTACAGACAGTGCAGGGGTGACACCACGTATCCGAGAGGAATCTGCTATATTACAGACAGTGCAGGGGTGACACCGTATCCCAGAGGAATCTATCTGATATTACAGACAGTGCAGGGGTGACACCGTATCCCAGAGGAATCTGCTATATTACAGACAGTGCAGGGGTGACACCGTATCCCAGAGGAATCTGCTATATTACAGACAGTGCAGGGGTGACACCCCTATCAGAGAGGAATCAGCTATATCACAGATGGGTTACACTGGTATCAGAGAGGTAACTGCTATATTACAGGTAGTGCAGGGGTGACTCCGGTATCCCAGGGGAAACTGTTATATTCCAGTCCTCATCTACACCAGCTATACAGGAGAACGTGAGCAGTCCTCAACTACACCAGCTATACAGGAGAACATGAGCAGTCCTCATCTACACCAGCTATACAGGAGAACACGAGCAGTCCTCATCTACACCAAATATACAGGAGAACACGAGCAGTCCTCATCTACACAAGCTATACAGGAGAACATGAGCAGTCCTCAACTACACCAGCTATACAGGAGAACATGAGCAGTACTCAACTACACCAACTATACAGGAGAACACGAGCAGTCCTCATCTACACCAACTATACAGGAGAACCCGAGCAGTCCTCATCTACACAAGCTATACAGAGAACACGAGCAGTCCTCATCTACACCAAATATACAGGAGAACCCGAGCAGTCCTCATCTACACAAGCTATACAGGAGAACACGAGCAGTCCTCATCTACACCAAATATACAGGAGAACACGAGCAGTCCATCTACACCAAATATATACAGGAGAACACGAGCAGTCCTCAATCTACACCAATATACAGGAGAACACGAGCAGTCCTCATCTACACCAAATATACAGGAGAAACACGAGCAGTCTCATCTACACAAGCTATACAGGGAAAACACGAGCAGTCCTCATCTACACCAACTATACAGGGAGAACACGAGCAGTCCTCATCTACACCAAATATACAGGAGAACCGAGCAGTCCTCATCTACACAAGCTATACAGGAGAACACGAGCAGTCCTCATCTACACCAAATATACAGGAGAACACGAGCAGTCCTCATCTACACCAAATATACAGGAGAACACGAGCAGTCCTCATCTACACAAGCTATACAGGAGAACACGAGCAGTCCTCATCTACACAAGCTATACAGGAGAACACGAGCAGTCCTCATCTACACCAAATATACAGGAGAACACGAGCAGTCCTCATCTACACCAAGCTATACAGGAGAACACGAGCAGTCCTCATCTACACAAGCTATACAGGAGAACATGAGCAGTCCTCTCAACTACACCAGCTATACAGGAGAACACGAGCAGTCCTCATCTACACAAGCTATACAGGAGAACATGAGCAGTCCTCATCTACACAAGCTATACAGGAGAACACGAGCAGTCCTCATCTACACCAAATATACAGGAGAACACGAGCAGTCCTCATCTACACCAAGCTATACAGGAGAACACGAGCAGTCCTCATCTACACAAGCTATACAGGAGAACATGAGCAGTCCTCATCTACACCAGCTATACAGGAGAACACGAGCAGTCCTCATCTACACAAGCTATACAGGAGAACACGAGCAGTCCTCATCTACACCAGCTATACAGGAGAACACGAGCCAGTCCTCATCTACACCAGCTATACAGGAGAACACGAGCAGTCCTCATCTACACCAGCTATACAGGAGAACATGAGCAGTCCTCATCTACACCAAGCTATACAGGAGAACACGAGCAGTCCTCATCTACACCAATATACAGGAGAACACGAGCAGTCCTCATCTACACCAAATATACAGGAGAACACGAGCAGTCCTCATCTACACAAGCTATACAGGAGAACATGAGCGTCCTCATCTACACCAGCTATACAGGAGAACACGAGCAGTCCTCATCTACACAAGCTATACAGGAGAACACGAGCAGTCCTCATCTACACAAGCTATACAGGAGAACACGAGCAGTCCTCATCTACACCAAATATACAGGAGAACACGAGCAGTCCTCATCTACACCAAATATACAGGAGAACACGAGCAGTCCTCATCTACACAAGCTATACAGGAGAACACGAGCAGTCCTCATCTACACCAGCTATACAGGAGAACACGAGCAGTCCTCATCTACACCAAATATACAGGAGAACACGAGCAGTCCTCATCTACACCAAATATACAGGAGAACACGAGCAGTCCTCATCTACACAAGCTATACAGGAGATCACAAAATGCAAGTAGCGTTTTTGTGTGCAGCATGGTAAACTGAACAATCCGGCACCAAAAACCAAGTCAATGGATCCTTTTTTTATGACTTACAATGGTTTTAGTGACGGGTCCAGTTTCTCCATTTTCCATATAATACAAACGGATCTGTTCTGAATGGATGCAGCCGGTTGTATTATTAGAACAGACTGTACAGCAAAAACCCTTATGTGACAGTAGCCTAAAGACGCAATTTCTGTCAGACGTTATATTACGCTCGGCAGATTCCTACAAAGGAACCGTCTACAGTCTGCCTATGGTCTATAAGACGTAAAGATGGAGACTTATGTCTGCCAAATCCCGCCGTGTTCCCGAGGGAGATAAGTGGTGTCTGGCAGCAGCTTATTCCCGTCTCCCCTTTCAGAAGACGTATAGAGGAGCTCATCAGGAACAGCTGCCGGACATCAGATATTGAATGTGCGAGGCTACCGTTAATGAACGCATCTGACACATGAAGGTTCTGGTGCCGGTGCCGGCTGCCACCATGGACCCACTGATCTATTTGGCGTACAGTACTTCTTTTTTTTTTACTGCGTAGGATTGTGCAGCACATTGCACTTTCCTATTCTAGGAGCCACTGCCAAAAAAATCCTATAGCGCACTAATTTTTTTTCCCATCCCGGCCAATGGCTGACATGTCTTTACGGTGGAATATTCCTCCTATATAGCCCCAGCATGATGTGAACAGTGCCCATGGGGGCAGCATGGAGGCCTAACGCTTGCAGCTCTGGAGCTCGAACCCAACAGAGGGATCATCTGCAAGTAATATTAGATTGTGAGCTCCAGGGGTGTCCGATCAGGTACACCGTACACAGCTGACGTTTTATCTATTAACTAGTTTTCTCCCTTTCTCAGTATTTTCCCTTTCGATAACACGAGAGATGAAGGTGGAGTTTTGTTAACCACAGATAAGGTTGGAAAATACAGATAAAAAGGCAAAAAACACACACACAGTACACAACCCGGAGGTGACAAAAATACCCAGGAAAGTCCTGCCAATAAAACGACCTCCCTCAAATATCAAGTGACTGATGCAAAGGTTTAAATGAAAAAAAAAATTTTTTTTGAAAAAATTAAAAAACTCTGCAAAATGGAGCATAAAGCATCAGAATGGCGGTAACTTGTGGCTCCGCGCAGCATCAAGTACAGGAATGAGAAGGAATGCAGAAGAAGTGTAGCTGGCAGTGACATTGTCACCTTCTCAGGGGCCTCAGGACCATTGTCCCCGGGGCCCTATCTAGAGGTCAGGTTATAAAGTTCTTTGATGGCCCCTAGAAGAGGGCTGACCCGTGTCTTCTCTCCGTGACTCCGGCTTTTCTCTTCCAAACAATGGGAATTAGTTTACTCGCCCGAGCCAGAAACAGTGCGGCCATTAAGATGTAAACCGCTTTAATTGGGTCTTTCTATTGTTCTTTTCTCTTTCCCTAACCTGAGAGCAAAAAACGTAATTCTAGCCAAAGACGAGCGTGCGACTTCTCCCAGAATAAACATCTGCCTCCCAGAGACTCCCCGCCCTCTTTATCTCTTTGGTGTTCACTGTAGGTCTGGTATACCGTACATGAACCAGGAAGATTAGGCTGAACACAGACTCCAGAACGTGAGCCGACTATAACATAACACTATTTCCTTAGATCATCTCTCATCAATGCTACGTCGATAAATCCAGCGTACTGCGCCGCACAGAATGCAGACAGATGAACGCCACGCTCACCGTCTCTTTTCCCTTAAAGGGGCTGTGCCACAAAAAATATTCTACATTTTTCAAACCAGCCCCTGGATCTGAATACTTATGTAATTAAAAATATACTACAGCCACTGAGCTATTCGCTAAAATGTATCTGTACAGCGCCACCTGCTGTTTGTTCTTTTCCTTATTGTTCTGTTCACCTCACTGAGGTGGTCACACGCGCTCAGTTTAAATCTTCAACTGACACTGAGTATATCTAGTGTTAGAAGCTGTGACAGTTACCGGGAAAGCGCTACAGCAAAAAGGATACGCCCCCTGAGCTGTAATAAGGAGAGAGCTGCAGCGAAAAGGACAAGCCCCCTGAGCTGTAATAAGGAGAGAGCTGCAGCGAAAAGGACAAGCCCCCTGAGCTGTAATAAAGGAGAGAGCTGCAGCGAAAAGGACAAGCCCCCCTGAGCGGTGATAGAGAGAGAGCTGCAGGCAGGAAGGAAAAGCCCCTGAGCTGTGATAGAGAGAGAGCTGCAGCAGGAAGGAAAAGCCCCCTGAGCTGTGATAGGGAAAGAGCTGCAGCAGGAAGGACAAGCCCCCTGAGCTGTGATAGAGAGAGAGCTGCAGCAGGAAGGACAAGCCCCCTGAAGCTGTGATAGGGGAAAGAGCTGCAGCAGGAAGGAAAAGCCCCCTGAGCTGTTGATAGGGAAAGAGCTGCAGCAGGAAGGAAAAGCCCCTGAGCTGTGATAGAGAGAGAGCTGCAGCAGGAAGGAAAAGCCCCCTGAGCTGTGATAGGGAAAGAGCTGCAGCAGGAAGGACAAGCCCCCTGAGCTGTGATAGAGAGAGAGCTGCAGCAGGAAGGACAAGCCCCCTGAGCTGTGATAGGGAAAGAGCTGCAGCAGGAAGGAAAAGCCCCCTGAGCTGTGATAGGGAAAGAGCTGCAGCAGGAAGGAAAAGCCCCCTGAGCTGTGATAGAGAGAGAGCTGCAGCAGGAAGGACAAGCCCCCCTGAGCTGTGATAAGGAGAGAGCTGCAGCAGGAAGGAAAAGCCCCCTGAGCTGTGATAGGGAAAGAGCTGCAGCAGGAAGGAAAAGCCCCCTGAGCTGTGATAGAGAGAGAGCTGCAGCAGGAAGGACAAGCCCCCTGAGCTGTGATAAGGAGAGAGCTGCAGCAGGAAATGGACAAGCCCCCTGAGCTGTGATAGAGAGAGAGCTGCAGAAAGGAAGGACAAGCCCCCTGAGCTGTGATAGAGAGAGAGCTGCAGCAGGAAGGAAAAGCCCCCTGAGCTGTGATAGGGAAAGAGCTGCAGCAGGAAGGACAAGCCCCCTGAGCTGTGATAGAGAGAGAGATACTGAGCTGTGATGGGCAGAGAGCTGCAGCTAAAAGGACACACCCCTTAGCTGTGATAGACAGAGAGCTGCAGCAGGAAGGAAAAGCCCCCTTAGCTGTGATAGAGAGAGATACTTGAGGCTGTGATAGGGAGAGAGCTGCAGCAGGAAGGAAAAGCCCCCTGAGCTGTGATAGGGAGAGAGCTGCAGCTAAAAGGACACACCCCTTAGCTGTGATAGAGAGAGAGCTGCAGCAGGAAGGAAAAGCCCCCTTAGCTGTGATAGGGAGAGAGCTGCAGCAGGAAGGAAACCCCCCTGAGCTGTGATAGAGAGAGAGCTGCAGCAGGAAGGAAAAGCCCCCTTAGCTGTGATAGGGAGAGAGCTGCATTAGAAAGGTTAGCCCGCCAAGCTATGATAGGGACAGTGCTACAGCAAAAGGACACACCCAAGTTGTGATAGGGAGAGTGCTGGTTCTGGGTTTGTTAGAAAGAGGTTGTCGTGTCAACCATGGCAGAACCCTTTTAATATCAAAGAACATCCCACAAATTACGCTAAATCCTAATAATTGCAGTTACCGGCCTTAAAAATCAACAACGTCATAAGGAATTCACTGCGAGACGTTTACAGAGGCCGACAAGTGGCCCATCGGCAAATCCCAAATTTATATGGGAACCCCAGCGCCCCACCAGTTATCCAGGAATCCGGAAAAATCTAAGCTACTGTACAAATCTGCAAAAATGATTTTAAAAAAAAGACAATCTAAAAACAATGCTAAAAAAACCTGTAAAAAATGTTAAGGGTCCATAAAATAAACATGAATGACGACCTCCGAAGAATTTACAGAACTGCCCCAAAATATCCCAGTCCTGTGAGCGCTGCCGGGAGAAGGGCCTCAGCGCAGCAATAATACAGGCGTAAAAATGCCCAAGTCTTAAAAACGCCAGCGTCATGAGGGATGGCGCCCCGTGACTCCCCCATTGTAAACGTACACTTAAGTGAGGGTCCTTCCAAGGTCATGTCTGAGGTCACCCGCTGTGACAAAAGAACACAGGGCCCTCCACATCTCGCCCACAAGGGCGGTTCAGTGGAAGAAAGGGCAACGTGGAAAAGACGAGATGATCTCCGCAGGGTGAAAGGTCACAGATGTCGCGCTGCGCCCCTCCTGTTCGGTCCCAACGTGGATGAATTCATGGTCATTACATAAAACCGGGGGGGGGGGGGGGGGGGTTGGGACAGCGCTGCCGCATTTCCTATTTTTTTTGCATTTTAAAAAAAATCTTTTTGTGATTTTTGGGGGATTCCAGTCCGCCAGCGCACAGTGGGCCCAGTTCTCATGTTTTTTCTGGTTTGTCCTTGACAGCAATGTCTTCACTTTTCCTTGCGGCTATTCACGCTCGCTCTCGCACCTGCTCGCTCACCCAGACTCATCCCACGTCTTCTCGGTCCGTTTCACGCGCGCTGGGCGGCAGAGTTAAACAATCGCTTTATAAAACTGGACGACAATAGCGGAGGAAGCGGCTCTCACCTCCTGGGAAGAGAATGGTCACCTTTTATTTACCGGTCAGGACGAGCTGGTTCTGCAGTCCCTGAAGGGTTAATGCGCTATGGCGGCGCTCTGGATAAACGCAGCGAGAATCAGGCGAGATTGCGGGGTCTGAAATAATGATGCCAAATGCATTACTGCGCAGGTGATTAGCTAATAAGGTATAATAAGTACAGGGCTGCCGGGATACGGAGATAATGGCGATCAATTATTACGGGTCAGGAAATGCACGCTGAGTGCGACATCCAGGGCCCCGCCGTGCGGTATTTTCCGCCATTAGTTAAAGGAGCACACAACGCAAGGATGGGAAGGAGAATCCACAGAAGAAATCCTTCCTGTTCTTGAAAATATTCACAAACCTCACTGCGCCTGGCACTTCTACCCCCACCCCCTCCTCGACCAGCGCTTCTACCCCCTCCGGACCAGCACTTCTACCCCCTCCTCGACCGGCGCTTCTACCCCCTCCTCGACCGGCGCTTCTACCCCCACCCCCTCCTCTGACCAGCGCTTCTACCCCCACCCCCTCCTTGACCAGCGCTTCTACCCCCACCCCCTCCTCGACCAGCGCTTCTAACCCCTCCTCGACCAGCGCTTTCTACCCCCTCCTCGACCAGCGCTTCTACCCCTCCGGACCAGCGCTTCTACCCCCTCCTCGGACCAGCGCTTCTACCCCTCCGGACCAGCGCTTCTACCCCCTCCGGACCAGCGCTTCTACCCCCTCCTCGACCAGCGCTTCTACCCCCTCCTCGACCAGCGCTTCTACCCCCTCCTCGACCAGCGCTTCTACCCCTCCGGACCAGCGCTTCTACCCCTCCGGACCAGCGCTTCTACCCCCTCCTCGACCAGCGCTCCTACCCCATCCTCGACCAGCGCTTCTACCCTCTCCTCGACCAGCGCTTCTACCCCCTCCTCGACCAGCGCTCCTACCCCCTCCGGACCAGCGCTCCTACCCCCTCCGGACCAGCGCTTCTACCCCCACCCCCGGCTTGACCAGCGCTTTTACCCTTTTGTATGTCTTTTTTCTCTCTTTCCTTTTTGTAAGAGAAAATTCATCTTTCCATTTGCGTCCTCATAGCAACGGCCGCACGCACTTGAGCGGAAAGAGGAATGAATGGTCCAATTAGAAAGCACAATTAGCAGCGAGAAGCGGCGGATAAGAGAGGGAATCCGCGGAGCTATTTTAATTCACGATCACAATAAGGACGGCGATCAATGGGCTGCAAACAAGAAGTCAATAAAGTAGATTCAGAACAATATTATCAACGAACCCGGGACAACGGCCGGAGCCCACGAGACACAAGACGCTGGCCCACCTCTCAGATGGGTCACATTTTAAAGGGAACCTGTTAGCAAGACGCCAGTACAGTGCCGCTCCTCGGAGAAGTCACCCCTGCCCGACATCAACACAGTAAGGCCGAGACCGCCACACAGGCACCACAGGTGGGATGAGAGGACGTACTGTCCGGTGGGGTCTCAGTCACGTCGGGAGGAGATCCACCAGCGTGACCTCTCCGAGGAGCGGCTCCACCCTTGTTACTCCAAACCAGAAAGTACAAGGAAATCAATGGAAGCCTTCGTCGAGGTTGGGGCCTCAATCATGCGGATGTCGACCACCCAC
>ONZH01001356.1:0-46049 GCA_900303285.1 Rhinella marina | reverse complement strand
TTTTTTTTTTATTTAAACTTTTATAACTTTTTTTTTTTAGTTTTTTTTAAAACTTTTTTTGTTGCAGCTAAACGGGGTTGACGGCACCCAGCTGAGCAGCAACGTGTAGCGTGTACGGTCACGGAACAGGAATGCTACCTGTCCTGACTCTTTTCTCTCACTATTTCTTTTTTTATCACCCTATCTATCCCTAAATCTCACAATTTTTTTATTTATATGACTTTCTCTCCCTATCTCTACCTATCTCTTGCTTTCTCAGCCTCTTTCCCTATCTATCACCTTATCTTCTATATCTAGCTTTCTCTTCCTCTCTCCTGCTTCTCTCACTAACCCTTTCTATTTCTTCTCTATCTCTCCCTGTATCTATCTACTTGTTTGATTATCTATATATCTATATCTTTTCTCTAACACTAATGTGGAGCTCCTATCTCTCTGATGTCTTGAGACGCACTGACAAGATGTCGTTGACGAACCGAACTTTTTGCAATGTTCGTAACTAAACTGGTTCGTTACGGTTCGGTTCACTCATCCCTAATTTAGATCATAATTCACATTTCCTATTTATAAAAAGCACTTTACAACAACTAGAACACTTATTGACAGTTGAAATTAAAGACCTTTGGGAAATAACATCCCTGGAAAAATACCTAGAATGGGATGTTATCCCCAAAGGACTAAAAGTGGAAAAGGCATTTTCAGGTGATATTGGAGATAAAGAAATTAATAGGGAGTGGGAGTTAATGTTTCATGATTTCTCCAGGAGAGCGATTCTCTTCATTATTAACAAAAGAAAACAAAGGTTAATGGTCACAAATGCAGAAATCCGTGAGCTCTTTGAAAAAATAAGACCGTGGAAAGATCATCACAGTATACAGTCATTGGTTGAGAGTATCAAAAGGAGATTGTATTTAAAAGAAGAAGAAATAAAAGAGAAAAAAATGAGAAAATTTAATAGGGATTCACTGCCAATTAATACAATAAATGTAGAAAATGAGATAACTATAGACAATCAAAACTCCTTTGAAACAATCAACAAATGTAGATCAGAGCAAGACAACACTGCAGATAGCCGAATGCCTGAACTCTCGATATCTGAAGAATCAGATACGAGTATAAATCCAAGAGTCCCACTAACCCCCACAGTGATAATATGTAAGAAGAAAAATCAGTCAGAGATCCCGATACAAAATAGATTTAATGTTTTAATGCAGGAGGATAATGCTTCAAATCAAGAAGAAAATGATGAGAGAAGAGTGGAAAAGGAAACAGAGGGAGGAAAAAATAGAGAATGTAGATCTGAGGAAATAGAAATGGAAAGGGAGGAGGAAGAGATAGAAGAAGACAATCATGATAATAATAGTAATACCAATAATGACGAGAAGGTAAAGAAAGAGAGAGTTAAAGAATATAATAAGTTCAGGAGTAGCACAAACAACAATAATAATAAAAACAACAGCAGCAAAAAAAGAAAATCGATTATCAGGAAAACTGTCAAGCATGATTTTTTTCAGGTGCGAAAAAATGGAAACGTACGAGGGGATGTAGGGGCGGGAAATTCACCAAAAAGAAAAAACAAAGAAGGGGAGAAGAGTACTTAGAAGATGTAGAAGGATACCAACAACAACAAAAAATTTACAACTTAAGTGAATATAAATTCACTAAAACAGAGTTAGGCATATTAAAAAAAGGAATTACAATTTGCGCCCACGGCCCCCTTCAATAATTTGAAGCCTTTATAGGCATCAGAAAATTTATGAGAAGACTAGTTTTAACAAAGTACTTTCTGAAAAAACGATATAAAGAAGGGAATAATGAAATTGGAAAAGAAAATGAAATGAACAAAATGGAGGCGACCACGAATAATTTCGTACATACGAATCTAAAACCAAAATCTAAGTACCACACAGTACAAGAATATTCACCTGCCTTAAATACATTCATGAATCTGATAACTAAAGAAATTAGAATAATTAAGCAACCAAAAAACTGGCGATATGTGAACAATATGACAAAGCAGGAAAAAGAGGCAATAATAGCAATGCAAGAAAATAATAACATCATCCGACCAGCTGATAAGGGAGGAAATACATTTTTTAGATATGACAATTTACATAGAGGATAATCAGATATATACCAAAACCTTTAATAAGCCTACCAATGCCAATAGCTTCATCTCTATGAATAGCTGCCAAATGCGACAATGGTTACAGAACATACCAAAGAGCCAATTCCTACGTATAAAAAGAAACTGTACAAAAAAATGAGGAGTATGAAAAGGAGGCTATAAATATGCAAAAAAGATTTGAATCGAAGGGATACAATAGTGAAAAATTAATAGAACAGAGAACAAAAATAGTACAACTTGACAGACACACTCTCTTAACAACAACAGGAAAAGAGGAGGAAAGCAAAAAAGAAAAAAATTATTTAAAAAATGTCAAAAATTACAAAAAAAATGAAAAAGATAAAATAATAACAACAACTAAAAAGGAAATATCGAACGGATTGGAAAATGAATTCCCCCCAATCATTATACCATATAATGGTCAGGTGGCATCCTTTAAAAAAATGGTCCTTAAGCATTGGAACATACGGAGGATAAAATACTAGGAGAAAAATTCCGAATAGACCAAAATTTGTGTTTAGGAAGGCAAAGAATATAGGAAATATGTTGGCCCCCACAAAAAAAAATGTATAAATGTTACCAGTAAAAATGGAAAAGATACAAGCAAAAAATATAAAATCTACACAAGGGGAGATGTTGGATACAGAGACAAATAAATAATAATGATGGAACTTATAGGCAGATAATCAGAGGACTCATTACATGCAATACAAAGGGAGTGATATACGCAATAATGTGTCCCTGTAACAAGATATATATATAGGGTGTACGAAAAGATGCCTAAAAAAACATATAGGGGAACACATATATAATATTAAACGAAAGTTTGGGGGACATCCCCTGTCAAGACATTACAGGGAGAGGAACGGAGGGAATTTTGAAGGTTCTGTTTTTTGTGGTGTGAGATAAAAGGGGGGGGAGATTTTATGGGCAAGATGTCTAAAGCAGAAACTAGATGGATATTTAATCTGAATACTCTAGTACCTATGGGGTTAAATATGGAAATTGAATTGTTTGCGTTTGAATGATATATATAAAAATTAATAAGGAAGTCTTAAGTCATTAATTAGGAAAGAATATACGTTTTAAACAAACATCTAGAGGAGAATGTTAAGCTCAAAATGGCACTCAAGGGTTTAAGTTGAACGAGCGCATAAAAGGAGGCATAGTAAGCAGCAGCCAGCTATTTTCCCTGAGGAAGGACAACACATTTGTCTGAAACGCGTTGAAAGGTATTCAGGTCTCTCTGAGTACCCATAGCTATTTGGTGACGTCACCTGCTGCTCCGTTATGAGCGCGAGCTGCAAGCTTTCGCATTAGCGTGATCGCGCTACCGGCCAGGGCATGATCCGCAAAAAGAGAATACATCAACTTAACAAGCCAGCCAGTCAACTATTCAGCGAAACAAGACCTACGAGGTGGAATCAAGCTCACTGTTTATAAAGGTAATTCCTAGAGAACAGTCTAGAGTTATGTTAAGCTATCGATACTTGTCCCAATAGTTAGGAATTATTGTATGGCCATTTTGTAGGTGTAGTGCGCGGTCTTTATATCTATACAGCGGTTTGTTTACCTTATACAGGTGGCGGGTGTGTAGTAACGCCGCAGGGACTGCAGGCAGTACAAATAAGGGAGTGGTGATTACTAGCGCCGGTACTAGTTTTGTTTATGTTTTGGATTGAAAATTGGCTTCCTGATAGTATCCAAAGAGTTGTGGTCAATGATTCCTACTCTGAATGGTCTCCGGTTATAAGTGGTGTACCCCAAGGTTCTGTGCTGGGTCCGCTATTATTTAACTTATTCATTAATGACATAGAGGATGGGATTAATAGTGCTGTTTCTATTTTTGCAGATGACACCAAACTTTGTAATACAGTCCAGTCTATGGAAGATGTTAATACGTTACAAGCTGACTTGGACAAACTTACTGTTTGGGCCTCCACTTGGCAAATGAGGTTAAATATAGATAATTGTAAAGTTATGCACTTGGGGGCGAATAATCTGCATGCAGCATATGTCTTAGGGGGAGTAAAACTGGGAGAGTCACTTGTTGAGAAGGATCTGGGTGTATTAGTAGATCATAGACTAAATAACAGCATGCAATGCCAGTCAGCTGCCTCTAAGGCCAACAGAATTTTGTCTTGTATTAAAAAGAGGTATGGACTCGCGGGACAGGGATGTAATATTGCCACTATACAAAGCATTGGTGCGGCCTCAACTGGAATACACAGTTCAGTTCTGGGCACCAGCCCATAAAAAGGATGCCCTGGAGTTAGAAAAGGTACAGAGGAGAGCCACTAAACTCATAAAGGGCCTGGAAGATCTTAGTTATGAGCAATGATTAAATTAACTGAATTTGTTTAGCCTTGAAAAAAGACGCCTAAGGGGGGACATGATTAACCTGTACAAATATATAAACGGGCCATACAAAAAATATCAAGGGAAGCTATTCTGTGTTAAACCCCCTCAAAAAACAAGGGGCCACTCCCTACGAAGGGAGAAAAAAAGATTCGGTCATAAGACTAATAAAATTGGCGAACTGGAATTAGTGATGTGTGAGGAGGACTATGACATAGTGGGAATAACTGAGACATGGCTGGATGATAGCTATGACTGGGCAGTTAATGTACAGGGTTACAAGCTTTTTAGAAAGGATCGTCAAAACCGGCGAGGGGGAGGGGTCTGCCTTTATATAAAGTCCTGTCTAAAGCCCACAATCTGGGAAGATATAAGTGAGGGACATGAAGATGTGGAGTCACTGTGGGTAGAAATAAATGGAGCCAAAAACAATAATAAAATACTAATAGGAGTTTATTATAAACCACCTAATATATCAGAGGCCACAGAAAATCGACTTCTAAATGAAATAGACGAAGCGGCAAATCAGAATGAGGTTGTTATTATGGGGGACTTCAACTACCCAGATATAGACTGGGAAACTGAAACCTGTATATCTCATAAAGGAAACAGGTTCTTGGCAATAACCAAAGACAATTACCTTTCCCAACTGGTTCAGGACCTGACTAGAGGGACGGCCATACTGGACTTAGTATTAACCAATAGACCTGACAGAACAACAGATGTGCAGGTTGGGGGACACCTGGGTAACAGTGACCATAAAATAATAACCTTTAAATTGTCATTAAAAAAAGCATTTCTTCAGGGAGGAACAAAAATACCAAACTTCAAAAATGCAAAATTTAGCCATCTAAGAGAGGCCATAGGTCTAACTAACTGGGACAAAATGCTTGAAAATAAAAATACAGCCACAAAATGGGATATTTTTAAAAGCATCCTAATATCTAATTGTGAGAGGTACATACCGTATAGGAATAAAATGATAAGAAACAAGAAAAAACCAATGTGGATAAATAGAACTGTAAAAAAAAGCAATAAATGACAAAAAGAAAGCATTCAAATCACTAAAACAGGAGGGGAGCGAGGAAGCATTGAAAAACTATAAGGAAAAAAATAGAATTTGTAAAAGACAAATAAAAGCAGCTAAACTAGAGACTGAAAGACTAATTGCTAAAGAGAGTAAAACTAACCCTAAAATGTTCTTCAATTATATAAATACTAAAAAGTATAAATCTGAAGGTGTCGGCCCCTTACAGAGTAGTGAGGGGGGAGTAGCAGAGAGCGATGAGGAGAAAGCAAAACTCTTAAATATTTTTTTCTCCACTGTATTCACTGAGGAAAATAAACTGTCAGATGAAATGCAGAATATAAAAGTGAATTCCCCTTTAAAAGTGTCCTGTCTGACCCAGGAAGAAGTACTGGGGCGTCTTAAAAAGATTAAAATAGACAAATCGACAGGACCGGATGGCATACACCCACGTATCCTAAGAGAATTAAGTAATCGGGAAGGAATTTTTTCCCCTAAAGTGAGGAAAATTGGCTTCTACCGCACAGGGGTTTTTTGCCTTCCTCTGGATCAACTTGTAGGAAAACAGGTCGAACTGGATGGACAGATGTCTTTTTTTCGGCCTTATAAACTATGTTACTATGTTACTATGTTACTAAGAGGCGACAAGCATTCTTTACAGTAAAGTCCTGTGAATCTCTGGAATAGCCTACTGCAGGAGCTGGTCACAGCAAGTACAGTAGATGGCTTCAAAAAGGGTTTAGATGACTTTTTAATCCAAAATAAAATTGAGGCTTATGACAATGTATAGAAATCTTGTTCTACTCACCCTTTCCCTTGGCCCAACCCCTTTTTAAAAGGAAGATGGACATTGATCCAGGGATCGATATAGCAGGATTACAGGTTGGACTTGATGGACTTGTGTCTTTTTCCAACCTTAACAACTATGTAACTATGTAATGTGCGCTAAAGTCATTTATAGCAAGGCAGCTTCAATGATTCAGGTTAGTTCCCAAAAGTTGCATATGAGGTAGCTTTACTCTATAACAATCAATCTTTCTCCCTTGTTTCTCCAGGCTGGAGGGATGTACTATGTCTGTTGTACTGTATAGTCATATACTTCTGTATCCTCTCTAGGAATACTATCTCCTGACAGATGGCCTTTCTGTCTTTGGTTATGGTAGGCAGCTGGTAGCTTGTAATCTCTCCTCCAAATGCAAAGGAGACTAGAGCCTGATAAACGACAATTACCTTCTTTTGCCAATATTCTCACTCTCTCTCTGGGTTGCCTGGATCTTCTGTAATATTTCCCTTCTATGGGCTGGTACATGGAACTAACTCTGGAGTTTTGATAACTCTCCAAAATGGCTGCTGAGGAGCTTCCTCAGACATCACACTGTCCTCATTCTTCTTCTCTCAGAGAGCATGGCGGAGTCAGCCCTTGGGCGGTTTGTTAGAACCTCCCACTCCCAATACATCTTTATGGGAAATCAGGCACACGCACATTTTACATGAAACACAATCACAATATTAAGCAGTGTGTTTCAGGACACTGCATGTGGAGGTGGCAGCAGCATCAGGAGATCACAGAGTGGCACGACGACAGCGTGGAGATGGCAGTGGCAGCAGCATCAGGAGACCACAGAGTGGCATGACGACAGTGTGGAGGCAGCAGCAGCATCAGGAGACTACAGAGTGACACGACGACAGTGTGGAGGTGGCAGTGTCAGCAGCAGCGAGGGTCTAACATAGTGGAGTGCCAGTAGTCATCCCTCTGCCGAATGGTGACAATTCAGTTGTCACTACGCAAGCAACTGAGCATGCATCAGGCCATTTGCGCAAGTGACTCGGAGGAACTCCCTGCCTCCATCTCCACTGCATACTGCCACGGTGTGTCTGGGTCCTCTGCCTCATCTTCCTTATCGCCCTGTAGCTCCCCTGGCTGCTCCTGCTCCTCCTCTCCTGTCACCTGTGTAGAAAAACCACCCAATTCTCTACACATTGCTTGTGCTCCAATGTCCTCCTCCCCTTTCTCCTCCTCCAGTTCAGCCCCCACAGGGCTCATGTGACCGTGAGATGTAGTCGCCACGTCTCCTGTCCCCTGACCAGCCAGATTTACCACCATCTTTTTCAGGATTTGAATCAGTGGAATGACGTTGTTCATCCCGTAGTCCTGGCGACTGACATATTAAGTGACCTCCTCAAAGGGCAGGAGCAAACGGCAGGTGTCACACATGGGAGTACCTCTGTCGGCTTGGATCATCAAGAAATCGTTTATGGCTTTTCTTTGTTCATACAGTCGGTCCAACATATGGAGGGTGGAATTCCAACGGGTGGAAACGTCGTATATCAGCCTATGTTGGGGGATGCCATTCTGCCGCTGTAGCTCAAGGAGGGTGTGCTCGGCAGTGTACAAGTGGCTGAAGTGCATGCAAAGTTTCCTGGCCATTTCAGAATTCAGAAACCGCTTGACGACCAGATTGAACACGTGCGCCATTCAGGGCATATAGAACAGCCCTCCTTGACGCAGCGCCATCCCTGTGTGGCTCCGTTCGCCCAGGCAAATGAGGTGTAGAACCGCGTGACACCGCCGTGCCCTGCACATGTGGTATGCTGGTGGGGGACTGTGAATTGTCCCTGCAGTGGAGGCTGAGGACACGGTGGAGGATGACGAGACAGACATTGTTGCAGGACCAATGGCATGAGAACATGGAGGTGGAAGCTGCGTCGCCTGGCCAAGTTGCTGGTTTGGCTGTGCAGGAACCACATTTACCCAGTGGGCCCAAAGGACATACTGTATACTGTCCCTGACCTTAATTACAGCTCCACACATCGGCGCTGCCATGCACTTTGGCAGACACCAACAGGCTCAAGGACTGGCCCACCTTCTGTTCTACATATTTGTGCAGGGATGGTACTGTCTGTTTCACAAAGAAATGACAGTTTGAAACTTCCCACCTCGGCTTGGCACAAGCCATCAGTTCTCTGAACCTTTCAGAGACGTGGCGACTACATCTAACGGTCACATGAGTCCACCACTTGGAAAGGGAGGGACTGCTGCACCAGCAACTTGGCCAGGAAGACGTTCAGCTTCTGCGCCGTTGGATGTGTACACGCATACTGCTGTCTCTCAGCAATCGCTTTGCTGATCGGATGCTGACGGAATGACTGATGAGGAGTAGGAGGTGGTGCAGGAGCATCACATGATGGGAAGGACAGACAGCTCCCTTCAGCTGAGGTGGTGTAGCCTTGACTGCCTGAAATTGAATGCGTGCCACTGGGTGATGCAGCGGCTGCTGTGGTAGGCTGGACCACCACATTGGAGCCACAGATCTCCCAGACCACTTTATAGTGACGCTGCATATGTTGACATTGGCACCCTGGCCATGCTTCACCTTCTGCCCACAGATTCTACAACATGTTCACCTCACCCGGCGGCTTAACAAAAAACTGTCACATTGCCAAGTAGGTGATTTTACCCCCAACACTCCGCACTGACTAACTGCTACCGTCGCTGCCTCCGTGAACCCCTGCACCACTACTTTCTGGCCCGGTAGGCTCCCAACCTCCCACTGCTGCCACCCTGCTGACTCCCGGCTACGCTAGCGACTTGCTGGCTCCACCGCTGCCTCACAGGCAAGCTGCCACCCTCTTCTCCCGATGATGATGAAGCTCCTGATTCAACCGCCTCCCAAGTGCTATCGGCTACATCATCATCATCGAGTATTGTCTGCATGTCACTGATGTCCTCCTCAACGGTCTCTGGGTCAGGAGCCTGACCACTCGCAACACCAGCTCCCACGCCACTTTCCTCATCACTACTTGCCTGCCTACTGGAGGAAGCTGCAGATGTCTCCTCCACATCTTGGCTGGCCAGTAGCTGCTGACTGTCCTCTAGTAGCTTGTCCTCGCTGTATAGTGGAGCTAAGCCCACAGCATGCAGAACTTCTCTGGCTGAGGGAACAGAAAAGGACAGAGGCAGGTTGAGGACAGGTGAGGGCACAGGGCCTGCTCCCTGGATATGCCAACTAAGGGTTGTGTCTGACGAACCCAGTAACTCTTGGCTGGGGGTGTCTGATGTCATTTGCGACGAAGTCGTAGACAGAGTCAACCATTCAAGAACTGCTGGGTTGCTGGTCAAGACACGACTGCTAGATGACACCGGGAGCTCAAGCCTCTCAAAGCGACCCCTGCTGCCACGCCCGCATACTCTGCTGCGACCTGTGCCTGCACCAGAAACATTAAGGCCTTGCACAGGGGAGTGGCAGAGGCTTGTCACTTCTTTGTCTGACATACTGTTAGATCAAATAAATATATAAAAAGGAAATTAAAACACGCCAAACAGGGCTGTAATTTTCCCACTTTACCACACAACAGCTAATAAGACTGGATAGGTAACACCGACCCAATTAACCGTCAGAATAACTAATATATATCCCTGTGACAGTGGCAAGTACGGTGTTTCTTAAACAAAAAAAAAAAGGTAGGTCACACCGACCCAATTAACTGGCTGAATAACTATTATATATCCCTGTGACAGTGGCAACTACAGTGTTTTTTCAACCCAAAAAATAGGTAGGTCACACCGAACTAATTAACTGGCTGAAATATTATTAGATAGAACATGAACTCCAACGTTGGAAGCATCACCCAATAAACTTATTTGGTAGATCCCACCTCATAAAAATGATGAGTTTCTCAAAATTGCTATATCCCCTATAAACAATTCCCCTTCTCAGTCAGTGTTTACCACATTCTTGTGGATGGATAAAAAGCCTCGGATAGCACTTTCCAAGTTGATGTTGTTTAAAAGACAGGGAGGAATACATTTTCCTAACGTTCGTTATAGACTGGGTATTCCATGCTAACTATTATTCCAATTACAATTTGGAGTCATCTCTCGCCCTCCCCTTTGACCCAGCTGTTCTACTGCACACACATTATTGTCGGTGCTTCCAGAAAATCTAAAAAGCTTGTTAATTATACGAGACACACTGGGGGCATGGAAGGAACTCTGCAAAAGATTTAAATAGTCTTTTAGAATACCTCCTCTTGTGACACCATGTTGAATTTTCAGCAGGCCTCCAGAGTAAGCTCTTTAAACCATGGCAACCAGCTGGCGTCACTAAAGTGGGGCAGGTCATTCATGAAACTAAGCCCAGACTGAAAACGCTTGAGGAATTAACAAAAACCTTTTGCCTGCCATCAAACATTCCAAAGTCCCCCTCAAGTCCAGATAGATTGGTGGCATGTGCTAAGT
Organism: Rhinella marina; assembly: GCA_900303285.1. Taxonomy (NCBI): domain Eukaryota; kingdom Metazoa; phylum Chordata; class Amphibia; order Anura; family Bufonidae; genus Rhinella; species Rhinella marina. The sequence continues at coordinate 35,300 of ONZH01001356.1, read as the reverse complement.
GCTATAAGGAGAGCTCTGATCTGTTCCATGGGATTTGGACCTGCCCAAGGGTACAGATATTCTCTATAAAAAAAAAGGGAGGTCATACTGACCCAATTAACCGGCTGAATAACTATTATATATCCCTGTGACGGTAGAAAGTACAGTGCTTTTTCAACCCAAAATATAGGTAGGTCACACCGTCCCAATTAATTGGCTGAATAACTATTATATATCCCTGTGACTATGGCAACTACAGTGTTTTTTCAACCTGAAAAATAGGTAGGTCACACCTAGAGATGAGCGAATTGAAGCTGACGAAGTGGAATTCGATCCGAATTTCAGGAATTATTCGATTTGCACCGAATCTGAATTTCCTGATGATTCGTGGTAACAAATCAATCACTTTTTTTCTCCTAAAATGGTGGCTGCACGTGCTAGGACATGGAGCAAGGAACTGTGGGAACGAGGGATCACCCACAATGCCATGCATGCAGCCAATCAGCAGCCAGCCAGCCCTGTGATGTCACAGCCCTTAAATAGCCTCAGCCATCTTGGTTTCTGCCATTCTCCAGTAAACTTAGTGCAGGGAGAGATGTTTGCAGGCGCTAGGAAAAGTAGTAGAAAAGCTGTTCAAACGTATATTTTTTGCTCAGTAGAAGTGTAGGGAAAGGATAGGGAAAGCAGAACAGGGTTTAATAGGGGTGTTTAGAGACAGGGTAATAGGAACAATCCTATTATACCTTGGTGCAGTGATTGGGGTTCAAAATTGCCATAATACAACTGCTCATTTCAGGTTTGCAATAGATCATACCTCTGTAATTTCGATTACTGGGGTTTTATTAAGCTTAGTGCGATGTAGTTACATTTATTAAAGCCCTTTTTTGCTGTTTTAGTATTGGAAAACAGAAAGGGCTTATTAGCTGTTGTGTGGTGAAGTGGGATAATTACAGAACTTTATAGCGTGTATTAGTGGCAAAAAAAAGTTTTATTTGGCGTACAGCACCGAAGTTATATGTTGTAAAGCCTTCTATCGTTTATTAGTGGTGGAAAAAATGTATTAGCCGTTGTGTGATGAAGTGGGAAAATTACAGCACCTTGTAGCATGTATTAGTGGCAAAAAAAAAGTTTTATTTGGCGTACAGCGCCGAAGTTATATGTTGTAAAGCCTTCTATTGTTTATCAGTGGTGGAAAAAAACGTTTTAGCTGTTGTGTGGTGAAGTGGGAAAATTACAGCCCATTGTAGCGTGTATTAGTGGCAAAAAAAGTTTTTTTGGCGTACAGCACCAAAGTTATATGTTGTAAAACCTTCTATCGTTTATCAGTGGTGGAAAAAAACGTATTAGCCGCTGTGTGGTGAAGTGGAAAAATTACAGCCCTTTGTAGCGTGTTTTAATTTACTTTTTATTTATTTATTTGATCTAACTGTATGTCAGACAGAAAAGTGACAGGCCCTGCACAGGGGAGAGGCAGAGGCCTAAATGTTTCTGGCGCAGGCACAGATCACAGCACAGTAAGGTGGCGTGGCAGCAGGGGTCACTTTGAGAGGCCTGATCTCCCGATATCATCTATAGGTTGTGACTTGACCAGAAACCCGGCAGTTCTTGAATGGTGGACTCGGTCTTTGACTTCGTCGCAAATTACATCAGACACCCCCAGCCACATCAGCATGGTGGCAGCAGCAGCAGCAGCATGACATCAGCACCCTGCCACCTGTCATTGAAGACTTGCTGGACTACTGGGCAGCCAAACTGGATTTGTGGCCGCAACTAGCCATGTTTGCTCTGGAAAAGCTGTCCTGTCCGGCCAGTAGTGTGGCATCAGAGCGGGTGGTTAGCGCAGCGGGGGCCATAGTTACCCTAAGGATAACTCGCCTGTCCACCCAAAATGTGGAGGGACTGACCTTTGTCAAGATAAATCAGGCGTGGATCAAGCAGGATTTCCACCCACCAATGTCTGATGCATCAGATTAGATCATCCATGCTGCCTTGACTAGAGACCGTTTTCTTCTGGCTACCTGCCTCAGCCACTGTTCTAAAGCTGCCACCCGCCTGATGTTACACATCTGATGCTAAGTGCTCCTTCTTACATCCACCATCGTCAGCGGGTACTTTTATTGCCAATCACATCCCCACACTGTCATTGTGCCACTCTAAAGCCTCCTGGTGCTGCTACTGCTGCTGCAACTTCCACACTCTGTCATTGTGCCACTCTGTGGCCTCCTAATGCTGCTACTGCTGCTGCCACTTCCACACTCTGTCATTGTGCCACTCTGTGGTCACCAGAAGCTACTGCTGCTGCCTCAACACTCTTGTCGTGCCACCCTGTTCTCTCCTGATGCTGCCACCTCCACACTTTCGTCGTGCCACTCTTTAGTCTCCTACTGCTGCCACGCCCACACTGTCGACATGCCACTCTGTAGTCTCCTGATGCTACTGCTGCTGCCACCTCCACACTGTCGGGGGGGGGGGGCTCTACTTGTATAAGCGTTTAATAGAACAGGTTGTCTAGAAATCTATGTGGAATCAGTGAATTAGTGTAAAAGGAGTGCGCTCTTTCATGATATAGTAGGATCTGGGGCCTCTGCACGGTTCTTTATAGCTGGCGTTAACATTGACCTGTAAGGCTCACAATTGAGTTATTTAATCAGTTTTGGCCCCATAACTGCCCAAATATGTTAAGTGTGCAGTGATTCTAAGAGCAACGCCTGTCATCTGCATATCATATTGACTCACAGTATTGAGTCATTCGCCATAAATTATTTCTGAAAATTCGGTGAACTAACCAAATCGAAATTTTGAAAAATCCGCTCATCTCTAGTCACACTAACCAAATTAACTGGCTGAATAACTATTATATATCCCTGTGACAATGGCAAGTACAGTGTTTTTTCAACCCAAAAAATAGGTAGGTCACACCGACCCAATAAACCGTCTGAATAACTATTATATATCCCTGTGATGGTGGCAAGTAGTGTTTTTTAAACAAAAAAAAAAGGTAGGTCATACCGACTTAATTAAATGGCTGAATAACTATTATTTATCCCTGTGACAGTGGCAAATATAGTGTTTTTTTAAAACAAAATAATGGATGGTTCACACTGACCCAATTAACCGGCTGAATAACTATTATATATCCCTGTGACGGTGGCAAGTACAGTGTTTTTTTAACCCAGAAAATAGGAGAGTCACGCCGACCCAATTAACCTACTGGATAAGTAGGTAGGAAATACAGTGTTTTTTCAACCCCAAAAATAGGTAGGTCCCACTGTCTCAATTAACTAGCTGAATAACTATTGTATATTCCTGTGACGGTGGCAACTATAGTGTTTGTTTAATTCAAAAATAGGTAGGTCACACCGACCCAATTAACTGTCCGAATAACTATTATATATCCCTCTGACGGTGGCAACTACATTGTTTTTCAACCCAAAAAATAGGTAGGTCACACCGACCCAATTAACCGGCTGAATAACTATTATATATCCCTGTGACAGTGGCAAGTACAGTGTTTTCTCAACCTAAAAAATAGGTAGGTCACACCGACCCAAATAAACCATTTGAATAACTATTATATATGCCTGTGGCGTAGGCAAATACACTGTTTTTTTAACCCGAAAAGTAGGTAGGTCACACCTCCCCAATTAACTGGCTGAATAACTATTATATATCCCTGTGACAGTGGCAAGTACAGTGTTTTTTCAACCAAAAAAAAGGAAGGTCACACCGACCCAATTAAGGGTTGAATAACTATTATATATACTCGTGACGGTGGCAAGTACAGTGTTTTTTAAACCCCCAAAAAAGGTAGGTCACACCAACCCACTTAACTGGCTGAATAAGTATTATATATCCCTGTGACGATGGCAAGTACAGTGTTTTTTTGGAGGGAGACCGGTAGCTCTGGTGCATAATGCCTAACTGAATAAATCTGTTGTTAACAACTGGGGAAACCCCAAGAGGTAACTCCAAGATATCCGACATATCTTCATCTGACAGATCAGGGATCATAGTTCTCCATTTATCCATTACCTTAAAGGGGTTATCCCACGAATAATGTAAAAAATGAAAATCAGACATCATATAGTACATGACAACCTCTTTTTAACAAAGCTAGAACCAGCCCTGTACCTCAACTGGATCCAGAGATCTCTCCATTCATTGTACTAGATTTATATCAAGCTGGCAGCTCAAGGGGAGTGTCTTTTCTGCTGCAGCTAAGGGGGCGTGTCCATGTCTCCCTCTCACAGCTCAGGAGGCGTGTCTCAGCTCTCCTTATCACAGCTCAGGAGGCAGTTAAAAGTTGAAACTGAGCATGTGCGGCCTTCTCGGTGAATAGGTCAAAGAAATAAGAAATTAAGTGGTCCTATACAGATACATATTATTGAATAACTCAGTAGCTATACAAAATTTTTAATGACATGCAATTACAAAAGTATTCAGATCCAGGTGCTGGTTTGAAAACTGTAGAATATTTTTCATGGGACAACCCCTTTAAGATGAGATAGGTTCAATTTAGTATCAAGTAGGTGAGTATATACGGCTGAGATAAAACCTCGGGTCCCTGAGATCAAAAAACTCCTATGAGAGGGTAGGAGGATATAACCGCCTGTGGCCCAGGAAAGTGGGCATTGAGGGCATGCCTGAGCTGCAAGTAATGGTAGAAAACTGTTCTGGGGAGTTGATATTTAGACTGAAGATGGTCAAATGTGTAGACAATTCCATTTTGATATAAATCACCAAGACTAAGGACTCCATATGATCTCCAAAACTGAGAGTCTGGGGAGGAGAGTAATGGAGGTATCATTGGGTTATCCCAGAGAGGTGTCTCAGCACTAACTTTGTTAAAGGCATGTATCTCTTTGGAGGCTGACCAAAACTGTATATTTACTCTGTGTATGAGTAACAGGACTCTGGGAAATAAGGAAGGCTTCTCCAATACAGGCCATAGTGATTTCAGACCAAGATAAAATGCTAAATGTGCCTCCGAGTTAGGGGCTTGCTCACGTGGATCCAGCCATGATTTCAAATATCTGAGCTGCCCAGCCAAGTAATAGAAATAGAAATCAGGAAGCGACATTCCACCTCGCGTTTTAGGGTGACACAGGGTTGGTAAGGATAGTTTGGATCTGCATGTATAAAATGGAAACAGTCCCAAGGATACATATCATTGTACACATTAAAGAGGACCTTTCACCACTCCTGACATTCCTGTTTTAATAGCTTCATGCATTCCCCATGTAATAACAAGTCTGGAACATCTATTCTTATGTCTGTATGTTGTGCCATTCCTTTATTATTTGCACTAGAAGTTATGAATGAATTGCTATTTCTCTTCAGTAAGGGTACAGAGGGGAGGTAACTAGTTGGGGGTGTGTATCTGCACAGTCTGAACATGACAGCACTGATTGGATAGAGTCAGTCTGTGCAGGTACACACCCCCAACTGGCCACCTCCCCTCTTTTCCTTTACTGAAGACAAATAGCAATTCATTCATAAATTCTAGTGCAAATAATAAAGGAATGGCACAACATAGAGCCATAAGAATAGAGGTTCCAGAATTGTTAGTACGTTGGGAATGCATGGAGCTATTAAAACAGGCATGTCAGGAGTGGTGAAAGGTCCTCTTTAAACAACATAGTACATATTACCCAACCATGGTATCCTGCTCCTGCTGTTTTGCTCAAAGCTTCATCGGGGCTTCATCGGGGAGCAGGATACCATGGTTGGGTAATATGTACTATGTTGTTTAATGTGTGACATTGGTATGTAGCATTGGGACTGTTTCCATTTTATACATGGACTAGAACATATACTTTATGCACATGCACTTTACCTATGTTTTCTAGTACTTCCCATATCAGATGTACCTTATGTGATAATTAATATGAGTGCCCTTTAGGTTTTCCTGCATGGCCTATTACCCTATGTATGGCCAGACCACCACTGTTTTAATGTCTATGTATGGTTTTATTATGTGTATTTTATTACATGAACTAATAAAGTATGTATTTTTGATAATTAACTTGTATTCGGGGCCTTTTTTGGAGTGTATTTGCCCTATTTGTTTATGTGAGTTAAAATAGTTTGGATCTGGTAGATCCCCATATGAATGGAGATAATAGGGAGTTTAGCTGCTGAAAGAACTTTTTCAGTATAATATATGGGGAGTGTTCCAGGATATACAAACATTTGGGGAGTAGAATCATTTTAATCAGATTTATGTGCCCTGCTACAGACAAAGGGAGAGTGCCCCAGGTACGGAATATATCTCTACAAAAGTCTTAAATGGGAGTGACATTAAGAGAATGAAAGGTACTGGGGTCCTTCGTTATATGTATACCTAAAAACTTAAAGTGGGAAACAATGGGTAGATCTTGAATTTGGTCTTGCCAGTCAGATTCATATAGAGGAAAAAATGAGGATTTAGCCCAATTAATACATAGATCTGAGTACTTCCCGAAATCATTAATAAGCTCCATTGTACGAGGGAGAGTCTCCTTCACCTTGGATATAATTAAGCACCATATCGTCTGCATATAAACCTACTCTATCCTCTCTATCACCCACCCTGATGCCATGGTACATGGAGTCCTGTCGAAGACGAACGGCTAATGGTTCAATGGCTATTGTGAATAGCAGCGGGGATAAAGGGCATCCCTGCCTGGTACCCCTGCCAAAGGTAAAATATGGGGATTGCACCCCGTTGACCATTATATTAGATCTAGGTTTATCATATAATATTGATACCCACTTAATAAATGCAGAACCGAAACCAAAACATTTCAAGGTAGTAAGGAGATAAGGCCATTCCACATAGTCGAAGGCCTTGGCTTTGTCCAGAGACGCCAAAGCCCAAGACTGGTGCTGCCTAAGCCCACTTGTGCACACGTCGAATATTTTCTGATGTGGATTTGCCGGGCATGAAACCTGATTGGTCTGGGTGTACAATAGTGAGAATGCATTTATTCAGCCTGGTTGCCAATATTTTGGCTAGTATTTTGTAATCTAAGTTCAGTAAAGATATTGGGCAATATGATCCACACTCTGAGGGATTTTTATCTGGTTTAAGGATTATCACTATGGTCGCGTCATATAGTAAGGGTGGCAGTTGTCCCCTGGAAAAGGCCTCGTCATACATCTTCTGTAAAGGAGCTGCAAGGGACTTTGAGTATTTGGCGTAGACCTCGATGGGGATTCCGTCTGGGCCTGGGACTTATCAGTGGCTAGAGGCAATGCCCTCAGATATTTAACTCTCAGTGATAGGAGAGTCTAGCATGAGGACGTTATCTAGAGAAAGAATAGGTAGCTGCAGGTCAGATAAGTATTGCTGAATACTCGATGGAGAATACTGGACCTGAGCTTGATATAACTCTTAATAAAATTCCTGGAAGCATTGGGCTATAGCTACACTTTCCATGAGAATAGTGCCATCACTTGCTTGTATCTTCAGGACTGTGGGAGAAACCTGGTTTTGGTGTACAAGGTGCGCCGATAACTTGCTAGACTGATTGCCCAGTTCAAAATATGATTCTTTGGTAAAAAAAATAGCTTGCGCTGCGCCTTCTCCTTTAAAAAGGGAAGGTACTGGCGTCCCCTATCCACCCAAACATCTTTATGTGCGTCAGTAGGGTCAGCCACATACTGCTCCTCAAGTCTAGTGCACTCAGAAGCAAGGTCAGTTTCCTGTCTAGCGGAAGTGCGTTTAATTTATGAAATTGAGGATTTTAGGCAACCCCTAAGATAGGCTTTCAAGGTTTCCCATAAAAGAATGGGATCTACAGTGGGTTCATTTTCAGAGAAAAAGACCTCTAGCTGATCTGGTATCCTGTCATTGCTAGTTAAAAGGGACAGCCAGAAGGGGTATATTCTCATATTGGGCCTGACTGAGCTTTCAGATATGCATATACTAACTTGCATTGGAGAGTGATCAGATATACCCCGCTGCCCATAAGTCACAGATTGAACAGAGGAGCGAAATGCAGAATTGCCAATGACAATCTATTCTGGAAAGGGAGCCATGTCCTAGAGAGTATATGAGCAAGTTAGGTCACGCCTCCAGAATGTGATGGAAGTGTTTACAGGAAATGGCTCCCACGCCAGGTATATCAATTAAAGAATGATTCCTGTACTTCAAGATGTTGCTTTGTATCTTATAAATTGTTATTCTTGTGCTTTCCAAAACAGCTTTTTTTGTAATACACAAAACGTTTTCGGCCTGTGGCCTTTATCAATGTGCTGTGAAGTCACATAAAGAGAAAATCAAAACATAGTAGTGGCAACAGTAGAGTAATATAGATGTCTATGGTATTATGTGAATAGAGATCAGTTTACCAAGAGACAGTGTTACTTTCCATAGTCAAGGAATAATAGTAGCTGACAAATGCACAGACAGTCCAAAGAAGAGGAAATATCTGTTGATCCATAATACGTACATGAGAAATATATAGAAATATATAGAAACTGGTAGGGAGGACTATATAGGTCAAAAAACACCATAACGTTCAGTATCAGGAATCACATATGCTTGATGCCATGTATATAGGAGGCATGTTAGCAGGGCCGGCGTTAGGGTGGGGGGCAAACAGGGCAATTGCCCAGGGCCCCCTTTCCAGAAGGGGCCCCTGCTGTTCATAGTTATGTAGGTTTATGGTGGGAGGCTTTTTTTCCTCCTCCACATGCTCCCTGACTGCCTCTCTCCCCTGTAAACACCTGCAGTTGCTGTCCCCTGCACAGTAACCCCTCCCCAGACCTCCTTGACAGCAGAGCATTAGACTCCTTCCACAGACCGGCATCGGGATGTTCTGTGTTGCCGGAGCTAACATAGCCCCGTGTTCTCCTTGTACTTGTTGCATGTGCCCCCTGTGCCTGCTGTGTGTGCTCCCTGTGTGCGCTCCCTGCGCCCGCTGTGTGTGTGCCCTCTGTGCGCGCCCCCTGTGCCCTCTTTGTGCGCCCCCTGTGCCCTCTGTGTGCGCCCCCTGTGCCCTCTGTCTGCGCCCCCTGTCTGCGCCCCCTGTGCCCTCTGTCTGCGCCCCCTGTGCCCTCTGTCTGCGCCCCCTGTGCCTGTGCCCTCTATGCGCATTCCCTGTGCCCTCTGTATGCGCTCCCTGTGCCCTCTGTGTGCGCTCCGTGTCCCCTGCGTGTGCTCCCTGTGTGCGCTCCCTGTGCCCTCTGTGCACGGTCCCTGTGCCCTTTTGTGCGCTCCCTGTGCCCTCTGTGTGCGTTCCCTGTGCCCTTTTGTGTGCGCTCCCTGTGCCCTCTGTGTGCGCTCCCTGTGCCCTCTGTGTGCGCTCCCTGTGCCCTCTGTGTGCGCTCCCTGTGCCCTCTGTGTGCGCTCCCTGTGCCCTTTGTGTGCGCTCCCTGTGCCCTCTGTGTGCGCTCCCTGTGCCCTTTGTGTGCGCTCCCTGTGCCCTCTGTGTGTGCTCCCTGTGCCCTTTTGTGCGCTCCCTGTGCCCTCTGTGTGCGTTCCCTGTGCCCTTTTGTGTGCGCTCCCTGTGCCCTCTGTGTGCGCTCCCTGTGCCCTCTGTGTGCGCTCCCTGTGCCCTCTGTGTGCGCTCCCTGTGCCCTTTGTGTGCGCTCCCTGTGCCCTCTGTGTGCGCTCCCTGTGCCCTTTGTGTGCGCTCCCTGTGCCCTCTGTGTGCGCTCCCTGTGCCCTCTGTGTGCGCTCCCTGTGCCCTCTGTGTGCGCTCCCTGTGCCCTCCGTGTGCGCTCCCTGTGCCCTCCGTGTGCACTCCTTGTGCCCTGCGTGTGTGCTCCCTGTGCCCTCTTTGTGTGCTCCCTGTGCCCTCTTTGTGTGCTCCCTGTGCCCTCTTTGTGTGCTCCCTGTGCCCTCTTTGTGTGCTCCCTGTGCCCTCTTTGTGTGCTCCCTGTGCCCTCTATGTGTTTACCCTGTGCGCTCTGTGTGCGCTCCCTGTGCCCACCGTGCATGATCCCTGTGCCCTCTGTCTGCGCTCCCTGTGCGTGTTCCCTGTGCCCTCTATGTGCGCTCCCTGTGTCCTCTGTGTGCGCTCCCTGTGCCCTCTGTGTGCGCTCCCTGTGCCCTTTGTGTGCGCTCCCTGTGCCCTCTGTGTGTGCTCCCTGTGCCCTTTTGTGCGCTCCCTGTGCCCTCTGTGTGCGTTCCCTGTGCCCTTTTGTGTGCGCTCCCTGTGCCCTCTGTGTGCGCTCCCTGTGCCCTCTGTGTGCGCTCCCTGTGCCCTTTGTGTGTGCTCCCTGTGCCCTCTGTGTGCGCTCCCTGTGCCCTTTGTGTGCGCTCCCTGTGCCCTCTGTGTGCGCTCCCTGTGCCCTCTGTGTGCGCTCCCTGTGCCCTCTGTGTGCGCTCCCTGTGCCCTCCGTGTGCGCTCCCTGTGCCCTCCGTGTGCACTCCTTGTGCCCTGCGTGTGTGCTCCCTGTGCCCTCTTTGTGTGCTCCCTGTGCCCTCTTTGTGTGCTCCCTGTGCCCTCTATGTGTTTACCCTGTGCGCTCTGTGTGCGCTCCCTGTGCCCACCGTGCATGCTCCCTGTGCCCTCTGTCTGCGCTCCCTGTGCGTGTTCCCTGTGCCCTCTATGTGCGCTCCCTGTGTCCTCTGTGTGCGCTCCCTGTGCCCTCTGTGTGCGCTCCCTGTGCCCTCTGTGTGCGCTCCCTGTGCCCTCTGTGTGCACTCCCTGTGCCCTCCCTGTGCCCTCTGTGTGCGCTCCCTGTGCCCTCTATGTGCGCTCCCTGTGCCCTCTGTGCGTGCTCCCTGTGCCCTCTGTGCGTGCTCCCTGTGCCCTTTTGTGCGTGCTCCCTGTGCCCTTTTGTGCGTGCTCCCTGTGCCCTTTTGTGCGCTCCCTGTGCCCTCTGTGCGCATTCTCTGTGTCCTCTGTGTGCGCTCCCTGTGCCCTCCGTGTGCGCTCCCTGTGCCCTCTGTGTGTGCTCAATGTGCCCTTTTGTGCGCTACCTGTGCCCTTTTGTGCACTCCCTGTGCCCACTGTGCGCGCTCCCTGTGCCCTCTGTCTGCGCTAACTGTGCCCTCTGTCTGCGCTCCCTGTGCGCGCTCACTGTGTCCCCTGTGTGTACTCCCTGTGCCCTCTATGTGCGCTCCCTCTGCCCTCTGTGCATGTTCCCTGTGCACGCTCTCTGTGCCCTCTGAGAGTGTTCCCTGTGCCCTCTGTGTGCGCTCCCTGTGCCCTCTGTGCATGCTCCCTGTGCCCTTTTGTGCGCATTCCCTGTGCCCTCTGTGCGCATTCCCTGTGTCCTCTGTGTGCGCTCCCTGTGCCCTCTGTGCGCATTCCCTGTGCCCTCTGTGCGCGCTTCCTGTGCCCTCTGTGCGCGCTCCCTGTGCCCTCTGTGTGCGCTCCCTGTGTTCTCTGTGCGCGCTCCCTGTGCCCTCTGTGTGCGCTCCCTGTGCACGCTCCCTGTGCCCTCTGTGTGCGCTCCCTGTGTCCCCTGTGTGTGCTCCCTGTGCCCTCTATGTGCGCTCCCTGTGTCCTCTGTGCATGTTCCCTGTGCCCTCTGTACACCCCCTGTGCGCGCTCCCTGTGCCCTCTGTGCGTGTTCCCTGTGCCCTCTGTGTGCGCTCCCTGTGCCCTCTGTGCGTGCTCCCTGTGCCCTCTGTGCGTGCTCCCTGTGCCCTCTGTGCGTGCTCCCTGTGCCCTTTTGTGCGTGCTCCCTGTGCCCTTTTGTGCGCTCCCTGTTCCCTCTGTGCGCATTCTCTGTGTCCTCTGTGTGCGCTCCCTGTGCCCTCCGTGTGCGCTCCCTGTGCCCTCTGTGTGTGCTCAATGTGCCCTTTTGTGCGCTCCCTGTGCCCTTTTGTGCACTCCCTGTGCCCACCGTGCGCTCTCCCTGTGCCCTCTGTCTGCGCTCCCTGTGCGCGCTCACTGTGTCCCCTGTGTGTGCTCCCTGTGCCCTCTATGTGCGCTCCCTGTGTCCTCTGTGCGTGTTCCCTGTGCCCTCTATGTGCGCTCCCTCTGCCCTCTGTGCATGTTCCCTGTGCACGCTCTCTGTGCCCTCTGAGCATGTTCCCTGTGCCCTCTGTGTGCGCTCCCTGTGCCCATGTGTGCTCCCTGTGCCCTCTGTGCATGCTCCCTGTGCCCTTTTGTGCGCATTCCCTGTGCCCTCTGTGCGCATTCCCTGTGTCCTCTGTGTGCGCTCCCTGTGCCCTCTGTGCGCATTCCCTGTGCCCTCTGCGCGCTCCCTGTGCCCTCTGTGCGCGCTCCCCTGTGCCCCTCTGTGCGCACTCCCTGTGCCCTCTGTGCGCGCTCCCTGTGCCCTCTGTGTGCGCTCCCTGTGCACGCTCCCTGTGCCCTCTGTGTGCGCTCCCTGTGTCCCCTGTGTGTGCTCCCTGTGCCCTCTATGTGCGCTCCCTGTGTCCTCTGTGCATGTTCCCTGTGCCCTCTATGTGCGCTCCCTGTGCCCTCTGTACACCCCCTGTGCGCGCTCCCTGTGCCCTCTGTGCGTGTTCCCTGTGCCCTCTGTGTGCGCTCCCTGTGCCCTCCGTGTGCGCTCCCTGTGCCCTCCGTGTGCGCTCCCTGTGCACGCTCCCTGTGCCCTCTGTGTGCGCTCCCTGTGTCACCTGTGTGTGCTCCCTGTGCCCTCTATGTGCGCTCCCTGTGCCCTCTATGTGCGCTCCCTGTGTCCTCTGTGCATGTTCCCTGTGCCCTCTGTACACCCCCTGTGCGCGCTCCCTGTGCCCTCTGTGCGTGTTCCCTGTGCCCTCTGTGTGCGCTCCCTGTGCCCTCCGTGTGCGCTCCCTGTGCCCTCCGTGTGCGCTCCCTGTGCCCTCTGTGTGCGCTCCCTGTGCACTCCCTGTGCCCTCCGTGTGCGCTCCCTGTGCCCTCCATGTGAGCTCCCTGTGCCCTCTGTGCGCACTCCCTGTGCCCTCTGTGTGTGCTCCCTGTGCGCGCTCCCTGTGCCCTCTGTGTGGGCTTCCTGTGTCCCCTGTGTGTGCTCCGTGTGCGCGCTCCATGTGCCCTCTGTGTGTGCTCCCAGTGTGTACTCCTTGTGCATCCACTGTGAGAGCTGTTTGTGCTTCCTGTGCCCTCTGTGTGTGTGCCATGTGTGAGCTGTGTGTGCTATCTGTGTTCCCTTTATGTGAGTTCCCTGTGTCCCGTGGGCTCTATGTGACTCTAGTATGAGTTAGATCTGCAGCACTTTTAGGACACCACCAAACTGCATGCTTGTGACGTGGCCGTGGCTGTCTGGGCCATAGGGAGCTTTGTTTAGGTGGTCTGCATTGTTATTGGGGGAAGGGCAGTGTTGGTGTATAGATTAAGAATCTGAGGCCCAAATTAGCAGTCTTTTTTTTCAGTACTGGGGGGGAGCAGACCAGGGCTGCTAATAAAGGTATCTGTAAAGCTATGTCACACATTGTGGCCGTCTCACAGCGACTTCCCCCGTAGCAGTGTCAATTACAGATCCCCCATAACAGTGTCATCCACAGATCCGCCATAACAGTGTCAATCACAGATCCGAAATAAAAGTGTGTCATCCACAGATCCGCCATAAAAGTGTGTCATCCACAGATCCCCCATAACAGTGTCATCCACAGATCCGCCATAACAGTGTGTCATCCACAGATCCGCCATAACAGTGTGTCATCCACAGATCCGCCATAACAGTGTGTCATCCACAGATCCGCCATAACAGTGTGTCATCCACAGATCCGCCATAACAGTGTGTCATCCACAGATCCGCCATAACAGTGTGTCATCCACAGATCCGCCATAACAGTGTGTCATCCACAGATCCGCCATAAAAGTGTGTCATCCACAGATCCGCCATAAAAGTGTGTCATCCACAGATCCCCCATAACAGTGTCATCCAAAGATCCCCCATAACAGTGTCATCCACAGATCCCCCATAACAGTGTCATCCACAGATGCCCCATAACAGTGTCATCCACAGATGCCCCATAACAGTGTCATCCACAGATGCCCCATAACAGTGTCATCCACAGATGCCCCATAACAGTGTCATCCACAGATGCCCCATAACAGTGTCATCCACAGATCCCCCATAACAGTGTCATCCACAGATCCCTCATAACAGTGTCATCCACAGATCCTCCATAACAGTGTCATCCACAGATCCCCCCATAACAGTGTCATCCACAGATCCCCCATAACAGTGTCATCTGCAGATCCCCCATAACAGTGTCATCCACAGATCCCCCATAATAGTGTCATCCACAGATCCCCCATAACAGTGTCATCCACAGATCCCCCATAACAGTATCATCCACAGATCCCCATAACAGTGTGTCATCCACAGATCCTCCATAACAGTGTCCTCCACAGATCCCCCATAACAGTGTCATCCACAGATCCCCCATAACAGTGTCATCCACAGATCCCCCATAACAGTATCATCCACAGATCCCCATAACAGTGTGTCATCCACAGATCCTCCATAACAGTGTCATCTACAGATCCTCCATAACAGTGTGTCATCCACAGATCCGCCATAAAAGTGTGTCATCCACAGATCCCCCATAAAAGTGTCATCTGCAGATCCCCCATAACAGTGTCATCCACAGATCCCCCATAACAGTGTCATCCACAGATCCCCCATAACAGTGTCATCCACAGATCCCCCATAACAGTGTCATCCACAGATCCCCCATAACAGTGTCATCCACAGATATCCTATAACAGTGTCATCCACAGATCCCCCAGAACAGTGTGTCATCCACAGATCCGCCATAAAAGTGTCATCCACAGATCCCCATAACAGTGTCATTCGCAGCATTATCTCCATTCACTGCTATGGAATTACCAGTGATCAGCACAATGGAGGATGGCCATACATGCACACTGTGCTCTCCCTTCACTTCAGGGGACGGATGGGACACCCCCTATTTTTTATAAACTGCACCATGGAAAAAAAGAAGTGCCCTGTCCATTCTTCATGCGAGTTCTATGTCCAGAATTCCCTTTAAAAATGGTCATTCATGAAAACCCACACCACAACTGTATCAAAAAGTGTGTTATAAAATGCATCAGAAAAAAAACACATCCAAAAAACCTGGATTTTTAAGCACAGAAAAGGATCAGCATCTTAGGCCCCTTTCAGATGAGCGAGTGTCGGGAACCTGGCCTGAACTCCCAGCACTGCCGGGGTCACATAGCATTGTATTGATTTATGATGCTATGTAACCCTTGGAGGTCTGCAATGTATCTAGTGCTATTCTATACATTCCAGAACTGTAAGGGTTACATAGCATCATAAATCAATATAATGCCTTGCGACCCGGCCAATGCTGGAAGTTCAGGCTGGGTGTCTCGCTATGAGTCCAGAGAGTGACACTCGCTCGTCTGAGAGGGGCCTTATAGTGGAAAGGCTAAAGAGAGATGTGGCAGTCTACAATCAGCTGCTATGGTTGCAACCGCTGTCTGTGCCTACAAAGTGCTGTCAGACTGCTGGTTCAATATTTCAGGATTTGGGGCCCCACTTTCAATTTTGCCCAGGGCCACACTTTGTCTAAAACCGGCCCTGCATGTTAGTATACTTGTCTCTGGAGGTAGGTATGGGTTATCATGGGTACAAACCTGTTTGGAGCGTGTAGTGCGGGCTTTCGGTATCCTATGATATAGGCGGCTGGAGCGCGGTGTTGGTAATGGCTGACAAGCCTACTGGGATAGCGCTGCGCCGTCTGTGTGTAGCGTGGGCTGTAAATAGCCCGCGTGCCGGATATGAGTGAGCGCGAGGTGGGAGGAGGAGCAGATGCGTTCAGTGGAACGCAAGCTGTCTGGGAGGAAGAGCCGGTGGAACGCATCGCAATATGGCCGCCGCGCCAACCAAGCGCGGCTGCACATGCGCAGTGCGTGTTGTGCTTCGTATGTGTGATAGAGCAGTTGGTTCTAGTGGAGATTCCGCGTGTGGGTGACAGAGAGGTTGGCACAAGGGGTGGTGATTGGAGATAGAGTCAGGATGGGGCTGGATGTGATAAGGAGGCTGGAATGTAGACATGAACTATGTTGATGTATGTAACTGGGGTGTGTAAGACATGAAGCATATACAAAACCATGGTACTGGTGCCATAAGGAGGTGGTACGGTATCCCAGGAATTCTAGTAGTGGGTCTGAAAAAAGAGAATTATAGATTAGTATCTTTGATCAATATCATATTACATTCAGACACAATAGTTTCAGACAGGGAAAATCCATAATTCTAATATATCATTATAGGAAACTTCCTAAATGAAAGTCCCTGTTGAGGCCCTTGGGTTCCAGACTCTGTAGTTCGTGGATCCAGTAGGCTTCTCGTTGTTGTAGTAAGCGGGTAATATCCCCTCCTCTCCTTGGTGACATGACCTGTTCTATGACCTGGAATCGCAATTGCGAAATATTGTGGCCCTTTTTAACGAAGTGCGCTGGGATAGGGAATGTTGTGTTGAGGCAGCGTACTGTTGATTTGTGCTTACAAATCCGGTCTCTAATTGTTTGTGTAGTTTCCCCTATGTAGATGAGTCCACAGGGACATTTAATCATGTATACCACATTTGGTGAGTCACATGTAAAGAATCCATCGATATGGTATGCTTTGCCGCTATGTGGATGGTGGAAGACATTTCCCTTAATTACGTGGGAACATTGCATACAATGAAGGCATGGGAAAGTGCCCTTCTTTTGTGTTTTAAGGAAAGTTTGCGTGGGTACTTTCTTTTCAGAGCCGATATCCGCTCTCACCAGTTTATCTTTTAGGTTTTTTGGGCGTCTGTTGCATGGTAATATCGGGTTGGAAAATTCTAATATATTTGGGTATGACCTGTGTAGGAGTGACCAATGTCGTTGCAGGATGTGTTGGACCTTTAGGCGAACGGATGGTAAGTGTGGACAAAAGGTATCCTTGGGCCTTGAATTTTGTTGGGATTGGGTTTCTTATGGAGACCCTGTTGAATGATTGTATCGGGGTACCCTCTGTTTTGGAAACGTGTAGACATCTCTAGTAATCTAATTTCTTTGGTGGAGTCCCTGTCCACTATACGCGATATCCTATCAAATTGGGAACGTGGCAGGG
Organism: Rhinella marina; assembly: GCA_900303285.1. Taxonomy (NCBI): domain Eukaryota; kingdom Metazoa; phylum Chordata; class Amphibia; order Anura; family Bufonidae; genus Rhinella; species Rhinella marina. The sequence goes on along the minus strand of ONZH01001356.1, from coordinate 18,347 downwards.
ATTTCTTCACACTTGGGGGGTGAAAACTCGAGTAGTGGAGGAGACTATTGCGGTCGGTTGATTTAGTATATAGGTCGGTTGTTAGTTTTCCTGTCCCGTCTTTGTGTATTAAAGTGTCCAGGAAACTTGTAGAAGTTGTGCTGCTATGTAGTGTAAATTGTAGCTCTGTTCGTATGGAGTTTAGATGAGCTGTGAAGATGTCTAAAGATTCCTTATTGCCTGTCCAAATACAGAAAATGTCGTCAATATATCTCTTCCACATTTTGACGTATCGTTGGAAGAGATGACATGTATAAATATGTTCTTCCTCAAATATGGCCATATACCCATTAGCATAGGGGGGCGCCATGTGGGCCCCCATCGCGGTCCCTTGTTTTTGTACATAGAAATTGTCTTGAAACATGAAGTAATTTTCAGTCAAGACTATGTGTAACATGTCCATGTAGAGATTTATCACTTCGGGGTTGATGTTGGACTTCTGTAGTATTTTATTGGTGGCATAGAGGCCCTCAGTATGTGTTATTGATGTGTAGAGGCTTACTACGTCAAAAGTAACTAGAAGTGAGGAGGGCGGGACCTGGCCAATGTTTCTAATGATATTTAGGAACGCTGTGGTGTCTAGGAGGAAAGAGTCGGTAGTTTTGATGATAGGTGTAAGAATTTTTTCAAGAAAAATAGAGATAGGAGAAAAGATTGAGTCGGAGGAGGATACAATAGGACGTCTAGGTGGTTTTTCTAGTTTTTTGTGTACTTTTGGAAGAATATAGAGTACTGGTATTATTGGATGTTTTTTCTGGAGAAAATTGAAGGTTTCCTGATCTATGGTTCCCTTATCTAGATGTGGTTTTAAAGTCATGATGATTTTATTCGCAATTCTGGTTGTTGGGTCATTGGGAAGTAGTCCATAAACTTTGGTGTCACCCAGTTGTCTATGGATTTCTTCCAGATAGTCCTTCTTGTCCATTACCACCAAGGCCCCACCTTTGTCGGCCGGTTTGATGGTGATGTCCTTGTTGTTGGATAAGGTTTTAAGGGCCTCCTGTTCTTTCTTTCTTTCAATGTCTTTCCTTAGGTTTTCCATGTCCCTAGCAACCAGTGATATGTAAGTTTCTACTGGATGCTGAGTTTTCGGGGGCATGAAAGTACTCTTGGATTTTAATCCAAACTCCCTGGTTGTGATTAAGGCTTGGGATCCGGTATCCAACTTGGTGGGTGGAGTAGCGGATTCCATAGATCCGAAATGTGCCTTTAGGCGTAAATTCCAGAAAAACCTTTGTAAATCTAACTCAATCTGGAATGTACTGAACTTATAGGATGGGCAGAACGAGAGACTCCTCTCAAGTATTTGTATCTGTTGAGAGGTTAAAGTTGTTGAAGAGATGTTAATAACTATAGATTGAGGGTCTCTTACCTGCGATCTTGTCATCCTAATCTGGGAGTTATCCCGTGGAGGTCTGTTGTATTGTTCTCTTGTTCTCCGGCCTCTGTTTGCACGTTGTCCCAAAGAGGAGCTTGTAGGGTTTGGTTGTCTGCGGAGGCCTTCTCCCTCGTGACTTGAGTACGATGAATCAGACGAGGAAGCGTAATCTCTTTGGAATTCTTGGCGATGGGAATGTGTGTATTGCCATTTGTATACTCTGTTGGTGCGGTAATCCTCAGCATCCCTTTGGAATGCTGAGTTAGATTTACAAAGGTTTTTCCGGAATTTACGCCTAAAGGCACATTTCGGATCTATGGAATCCGCTACTCCACCCACCAAGTTGGATACCGGATCCCAAGCCTTAATCACAACCAGGGAGTTTGGATTAAAATCCAAGAGTACTTTCATGCCCCCGAAAACTCAGCATCCAGTAGAAACTTACATATCACTGGTTGCTAGGGACATGGAAAACCTAAGGAAAGACATTGAAAGAAAGAAAGAACAGGAGGCCCTTAAAACCTTATCCAACAACAAGGACATCACCATCAAACCGGCCGACAAAGGTGGGGCCTTGGTGGTAATGGACAAGAAGGACTATCTGGAAGAAATCCATAGACAACTGGGTGACACCAAAGTTTATGGACTACTTCCCAATGACCCAACAACCAGAATTGCGAATAAAATCATCATGACTTTAAAACCACATCTAGATAAGGGAACCATAGATCAGGAAACCTTCAATTTTCTCCAGAAAAAAACATCCAATAATACCAGTACTCTATATTCTTCCAAAAGTACACAAAAAACTAGAAAAACCACCTAGACGTCCTATTGTATCCTCCTCCGACTCAATCTTTTCTCCTATCTCTATTTTTCTTGAAAAAATTCTTACACCTATCATCAAAACTACCGACTCTTTCCTCCTAGACACCACAGCGTTCCTAAATATCATTAGAAACATTGGCCAGGTCCCGCCCTCCTCACTTCTAGTTACTTTTGACGTAGTAAGCCTCTACACATCAATAACACATACTGAGGGCCTCTATGCCACCAATAAAATACTACAGAAGTCCAACATCAACCCCGAAGTGATAAATCTCTACATGGACATGTTACACATAGTCTTGACTGAAAATTACTTCATGTTTCAAGACAATTTCTATGTACAAAAACAAGGGACCGCGATGGGGGCCCACATGGCGCCCCCCTATGCTAATGGGTATATGGCCATATTTGAGGAAGAACATATTTATACATGTCATCTCTTCCAACGATACGTCAAAATGTGGAAGAGATATATTGACGACATTTTCTGTATTTGGACAGGCAATAAGGAATCTTTAGACATCTTCACAGCTCATCTAAACTCCATACGAACAGAGCTACAATTTACACTACATAGCAGCACAACTTCTACAAGTTTCCTGGACACTTTAATACACAAAGACGGGACAGGAAAACTAACAACCGACCTATATACTAAATCAACCGACCGCAATAGTCTCCTCCACTACTCGAGTTTCACCCCCCAAGTGTGAAGAAATCCCTGCCACGTTCCCAATTTGATAGGATATCGCGTATAGTGGACAGGGACTCCACCAAAGAAATTAGATTACTAGAGATGTCTACACGTTTCCAAAACAGAGGGTACCCCGATACAATCATTCAACAGGGTCTCCATAAGAAACCCAATCCCAACAAAATTCAAGGCCCAAGGATACCTTTTGTCCACACTTACCATCCGTTCGCCAAAAAGGTCCAACACATCCTGCAACGACATTGGTCACTCCTACACAGGTCATACCCAAATATATTAGAATTTTCCAACCCGATATTACCATGCAACAGACGCCCAAAAACCTAAAAGATAAACTGGTGAGAGCGGATATCGGCTCTGAAAAGAAAGTACCCACGCAAACTTTCCTTAAAACACAAAAGAAGGGCACTTTCCCATGCCTTCATTGTATGCAATGTTCCCACATAATTAAGGGAAATGTCTTCCACCATCCACATAGCGGCAAAGCATACCATATCGATGGATTCTTTACATGTGACTCACCAAACGTGGTATACATGATTAAATGTCCCTGTGGACTCATCTACATAGGGGAAACTACACAAACAATTAGAGACCGGATTTGTAAGCACAAATCAACAGTACGCTGCCTCAACACAACATTCCCTATCCCAGCGCACTTCGTTAAAAAGGGCCACAATATTTCGCAATTGCGATTCCAGGTCATAGAACAGGTCATGTCACCAAGGAGAGGAGGGGATATTACCCGCTTACTACAACAACGAGAAGCCTACTGGATCCACGAACTACAGAGTCTGGAACCCAAGGGCCTCAACAGGGACTTTCATTTAGGAAGTTTCCTATAATGATATATTAGAATTATGGATTTTCCCTGTCTGAAACTATTGTGTCTGAATGTAATATGATATTGATCAAAGATACTAATCTATAATTCTCTTTTTTCAGACCCACTACTAGAATTCCTGGGATACCGTACCACCTCCTTATGGCACCAGTACCATGGTTTTGTATATGCTTCATGTCTTACACACCCCAGTTACATACATCAACATAGTTCATGTCTACATTCCAGCCTCCTTATCACATCCAGCCCCATCCTGACTCTATCTCCAATCACCACCCCTTGTGCCAACCTCTCTGTCACCCACACGCGGAATCTCCACTAGAACCAACTGCTCTATCACACATACGAAGCACAACACGCACTGCGCATGTGCAGCCGCGCTTGGTTGGCGCGGCGGCCATATTGCGATGCGTTCCACCGGCTCTTCCTCCCAGACAGCTTGCGTTCCACTGAACGCATCTACTCCTCCTCCCACCCCGCGCTCACTCATATCCGGCACGCGGGCTATTTACAGCCCACGCTACACACAGACGGCGCAGCGCTATCCCAGTAGGCTTGTCAGCCATTACCAACACCGCGCTCCAGCCGCCTATATCATAGGATACCGAAAGCCCGCACTACACGCTCCAAACAGGTTTGTACCCACGATAACCCATACCTACCTCCAGAGACAAGTATACTAACATGCCTCCTATATACATGGCATCAAGCATATGTGATTCCTGATACTGAACGTTATGGTGTTTTTTGACCTATATAGTCCTCCCTACCAGTTTCTATATATTTCTATATATTTCTCATGTACGTATTATGGATCAACAGATATTTCCTCTTCTTTGGACTGTCTGTGCATTTGTCAGCTATTATTATTCCTTGACTATGAAAAGTAACACTGTCTCTTGGTAAACTGATCTCTATTCACATAATACCATAGACATCTATATTACTCTACTGTTGCCACTACTATGTTTTGATTTTCTCTTTATGTGACTTCACAGCACATTGATAAAGGCCACAGGCCGAAAACGTTTTGTGTATTACAAAAAAGCTGTTTTGGAAAGCACAAGAATAAAAATTTATAAGATACAAAGCAACATCTTGAAGTACAGGAATCATTCTTTAATTAATGTCCTAGAGAGTGACATGGGTTAAACTTTAAACACGGATTCCTATGTCTCCACACATCCACCCATCCGACTTCTAGCAATAATCTAGCAAATGGAGTCTCATTTTGCGAGTGTGACACAGGTTCATCACTTGGAGATAGTCTATCCATTGTGGGATCAATTAACATATTGCAGTCCCCCATACATAGGGAAACGCTGTAGCAAATGAGATCGCCAGATGCAGGAGTTGTAGTGAAGATGGAGGGGGTAAATCTCTCCATAATAACATATAGAACAGAATTGATATATGCAGCTATGAAAATATATCTGCCCTCTGGGTCTACCACCAGTATCTCCACCTCTCACCTCAGTGATTTATGGACCATGATAGAGACCCCACGAGAGTGGGTAGTATGACAGGAGTGATGGGCCCATTGCACCCATGGTTTGTGTAACCTTCTAGTGGTATCTGGGGTTAAACGGGTCTCACAGAATGTGAGGATTCGTATCATAGAGAACACCATAGTCCATTTCCTCGGAGTGCCCAGACCCCTAACATTCCACGACATAATTTTAAGCCCCACCATAGGAGCAGGTTGTATACATAATATGACAATGAATCTCCATCGAGTTGTGAGGTGTGTAGAAGCTATGCATTGATAGTATGTCTCTCGAAAGGGTACTTACCATCAGATACATGACATCAACATGCTGAGTTCTGATGTCTGCAACCGTGCAAAACAATAATGCAGATAGGATATCTCTTTTGGAAAAAAAACATTGAAGTAGCAGTAAAGTGCCTCAAATGAAACAGTATAAACGGCACTAAAAGAAAATACTAGCAGTCAGCTAAATATAACTGTTCTTGGCTTAATAGCTATAGTGGCAAATAAACGGGGTGTGCTGGTGGTAGATGTTTACCATCAGCACAAAACAGACCATGTAGAGTAGCTGAGCCACAACTCTAAGCAAGGGTTCGTTCCCGCCATCTTTCGAGTGCAACTTACCATCAGTAATAAACCACCTGGACTTAATCAAAGTATGCTGCCATTATAGACATGAGTATTCATGCATGTTGAGTGTCAAGTAAAAACTGTCAGCATACAGAGTAAAGTCAATATCACATATGAAAATAAAACATAGGGGAGGAAGAGAGGGAGAAAGAAAAAAGGGGGGGTAACAGGGGGAAAGGAAGCATTTGAAAGGCAAAATAGGCCCTAGAATGGGCTACATAAAGTCAGTATGGTAACTTGCTGGTTTAAGTAGACCCTCCCGCTATGTAGAAGCACTCATCTCGGTAACCTGGGCGGTCTCTGCCTGCTGTCAATTCAGGAATTCGCCTCGGAGGGGGTAGTGAAAAATCTGGAGGTCTCGCCATCCACCACACGCAACCTTGCTGGATAAGCCATGGAGTATGGAAGATTGATTTGACGAAGCCTCCTCTTCACTGCAGTGAAGGTCGCTCTCCTTTTTTGTAATTCAGCTGAGAAATCAGGGAACAACATGATGCTCATGTTGTCATATCGCAAGTCTGGTTTGCGTTGGGCAAGCTACAGGATGTGATCCCGATCTGTAGAATTGTGGAAACGGGCAAGCATAAGGCATGGTGGGGCTCCGGGCGGTGGCGGTTTTGCAGGAACGCAATGCGCTTGTTCTATAGCAAATGCTGAGGAAAAGTTCCCCTCTGGAAAGGTGGATTTAATCCAGTTGAGCATAAATTCACAAGGATTAGTCCCTTCAGCTCGTTCCGGCATACCAACAATACGCAGATTATTGCGCCTCAGCGATTTTCATAATCATCGCATTTCTGTTGCCAAAAGTCAACCTTCTTCTCTAGTGCAGTAAGCTGCACAGGGACTGGGTTGGTTAAGTCCTCAATGTTGGAAATGCAGTTTTCTGCCTCCTTAACCCTGTCTCTAAGGTTATGCAAGTCTTGTCTGAGGAGGCCGAGGTCAACTTTGACCTCCTTAGAGATGAGCGAGCACTAAAATGCTCGGGTGCTCGTTATTCGAGTCGAACTTTTCCCGATGCTCGAGTGCTCGTTTCGAATAACGAACCCCATTGAAGTCAATGGGAGACTCAAGCATTTTTGCGGGGGACCAAGGCTCTGCCTAGGGAAGGCTGGTTGAAAACCTGGAAACCTCAGAAAATGATGGAAACACCACGGAAATGGACAGGAAACAGCAGGGGCAGCATGCATGGATGCCTCTGAGGCTGCTTAATCCCACCATTACCCCAAATCCTCAGGCAACAGCCTGGTGGTTACCCTCATGGCAATTGTGCTCACCCAGACCAAGAAAGGCGAGGCAAATACCCATCACATGTTAGGGAAGCACCCAACTAGGTGCAACGAAGGTCCATCACTGCCTGCAGGTGACACCACTGCTCATGCTGGCACTGCAGATAAAATCAAGTTTAGTATCTGTTCTTATCAGTTGCTGTGCCTGATGGTGGTATAGTGCTGAGCATAGCTGCTTCCCAAGCAGTTGATCTGGGTTCGATTCCCGTCTATTGCAGGAGGCACTTCAGAATCAGTACAATATCTAATACGTCCCCCTACCCGGGAAAATTGTTTGGAGAGAGGGCATGTAGGTGGGGGGGAAGGAGGTTTCGCTGGAAGAGCCAGAGGAGTGCCCCCTGGGCTAGCGTGTGTGGTGGTGACAACAGCCAGATGGATTTGGGAAAACTGTTGCTTTAACCCGTATGGTATCAATTCTTCTCAGTTTAATACCGTATACGTCCCCTATCTTGGGACCCTATATTTAATGGATTTTTCGAACACAGAAAATGGAAAAAGAGCTTGCTCTGGCCATGGGAGTGTCTTTCCCACTGCAGCTAAGGGGACGTGTCCATGCTCTGCCTATCACAGGTCAGGAGGCAGATAAAAGAAGAACAAAAACAAACATGAGTACAACTTCGGATACGTCCCCTATCCGGCTAAATTGTTTGTAGAGTGGGCCTGTAGGTGGGGGCAGGCTGGGGCAAGGAGTGCCCCCTGGGCTAGCGTGTGTGGTGGTGACAACAGCCAGATGGATTTGGGAAAACTGTTGCTTTAATCCGTATGGTATCAATTCTTCTCAGTTTAATACCGTATACGTCCCCTATCCGGGTAAATTGTTTGTAGAGTGGGCCTGTAGGTGGGTGGCAGGCTGGGGCAAGGAGGTTTTGCTGGAAGAGCCAGAGGAGTACCCCCTGGGCTAGCGTGTGTGGGGGTGACAACAGCCGGGTGTAGTCAGAATGACAACGCAGGACCCCAACTTAAAAATTTAGCATCAACCGGTACAATTGTCAATTATGAGCTACATCAAGTGTGGCATGACTTTTAAATGGATATTGCATGTGGTCACGTACTCCCTGGAACCCCATAGTCACCCCTTCCCTGATGTGCTAGCCCAGAACATTCTCTGCCCCAATTCGCAAGACCTTTTGCTGTTTCCGTGTGCTGACAGTGGGGATTTACCAGTGTTGTCTGAGGAGGTGGTGGACAATGGCGAGACACAGGTGTCGGGGGGTGAAGTAGTTGTATGGGAAGCAAGTTACAGTGGGGACTCCTTGGGGGGGAATTTCTCAGGATGGGACAGATTCAACTTGGGTGGATCAGGCACAGGAACAGATGAATTTTTGGGGGGGTTTATTTAACTTTTATTTAGCAAAAATAACCACAGAGATATTTATTCGTTATCTTCTCTGCGCAGTCTGGCTTAGGGGTTCGTCACTTTGATGGCGAGCTGTGCCGCTCTGTCCACAATGGTCTGTAGGTTCTTAGATGGAGACTTTGTCGGCGATTTCAGTACAGAAGGACTTGTTGCTCATCAACAGAACCACGACCTCCTTGACATTGTGGACAAGGAATTTGCGGGTGGACCAGGAATTTGCGGAACCCTGTGGGCAGCATGTGTTTGGTCTTCTACTTGCTACCGTATCCAATGTTGGGCAATATAGATTCGCAAGTAATATTATTTTTCACACCTATCCCAAAAATAAAAATGTATGCAGTTTGCGCAAATAAAACTGGAAACTGGAATTGGAGAGAGGGCCTGTAGGTGGACCTCCGGAAAAATTGTTTGGAGAGAGGGCCTGTAGGTGGACCTCCGGAAAAATTGTTTGGAGAGAAGGCCTGTAGGTGGACCTCTGGAAAAATTGCTTGATTAAAGGGCCTGAAGGGGGCCCTCCTGAAAAATTGTGCTAAAAGAGTGCCAGTTGGACCTCTAAAAAATGGCGTTTTTTGGGTCAGCGTTAGGCAAAGACGATATGTAGGAGGAGGAGGAGTAGGAGGAGGAGTAGAGAAGAGGAATCGGATACATAAGTTATTTAAATCTTTAGCTGCTTTCCCCCGGAGGAGATTTGAATTCCGGTGAAATCCAGGCTTTGTTCATTTTAATAAGCGTCAGCCTGTCAGCGCTGTCAGCGCTGTCAGTTGACAGGCGTGTACGCTTATCGGTGATGACGCCACCAGCTGCACTGAATACCCGCTCTGACAGCACGCTAGCGGCAGGGCAGGCCAGCACCTCCAAGGCGTACAGCGCCAGTTCAGGCCACGTGTCCAGCTTTGAAACCCAGTAGTTGTATGGAGCAGAGTGATCGCTACGGACGTTGGTATGGTCAGCTAGGTACTCCCTCACCATCTTTCTGTACAGCTCCCCCCTACTCTGCCTAGACTGGGGACAGGTAACAGTGTCTTGCTGGGGTGACATAAAAGTGGCAAAGGCCTTGGAGAGCGTTCCCCTGCCAGTGCTGGTCAAGCTGCCTGCTCGCCTCCTCTCCCCCGCTACTTGGCTCACAGAACTATGCCCTTTGCCGCTAGCGGCGTCAGATGGGAAGAATTGTTTCAGCTTGTGCACCAGGGCCTGTTGATATCTATTCACTCTCATACTCCTTTCCTCTGCAGGGATGAGAGTGGAAAGGTTCTGCTTGTACCGTGGGTCCAGGAGAGTGAACACCCAGTAATCGGTGTTTGAAAAGATTCTTCTAACTCGAGGGTCACGGGATAGGCAGCCTAACATGAAGTCTGACCATCAGTGTTGACTCCTCAAAGTTGCTCAACACCTGGCAGATATCAGACATCCACGTCCACTCCTCATTGTAGACTTGAGGAATCTGAGAGACCTGACTACCAGTTCTGGTGGAAGATGACATCTGGCAGTCTACAATCGCTCTGCGCTGCTGGTAAACACTGGATAACATGTTTAATGTGGAATTCCATCGCGTGGGCACGTCGCACAACAGTCGGTGAGCGGGCAGTTGTAGGCGGCGCTGCGCTGCCCTGAGAGTGGCAGCATCTGTGGTTGACTTGCGGAAATGCGCACAGATGCGGCGCACCTTGGTGAGCAAATCAGACAGATTGGGGTATGTCTTGAGGAACCGCTGAACTATGAGATTGAACACGTGGGCAAGGCATGGCACATGTGTCAGTCTGCCGAGTTGCAGAGCCGCCACCAGGTTACGCCCGTTGTCACACACAACCATGCCTGGCTTAAGGTTCAGCGGTGCCAGCCACAGATCGGTCTGCGCCGTGATGCCTTGTAACAGCTCTTGGGCAGTGTGCCTTTTGTCACCTAAGCTCAGCAGTTTGAGCACCGCCTGCTGGCGCTTACCCACGGCACTGCTGCTGCGCCTAGAGCTGAGCTACCGACTGAAGGCGCCGTGCCCACGGATGGTAATTCGGTGGAGGAGGAGGAGGGGTCGGAGGAGGCATAGTAGGTCTGAGAGACCGTGACCGAGGTAGGCCTCGGTGTGGGCAGTACATGAGCGGCCCCAGGGTCATTCTCGGTCCCAGCCTCCACCAAGTTAACCCAATGTGCCGTCAGTGAGATATAGTGTCCCTGCCCGGCAGCACTTGTCCACGTGTCCGTGGTTAGGTGGACCTTCTCAGAAACAGCGTTGGTCAGGGCACGGATGATGTTCTGCGACACGTGCTGGTGTAGGGCTGGGACGGCACATCGGGAAAAATAGTGGCGGCTGGGGACGGAATACCGAGGGGCAGCCACCGCCATGAGATTGCGAAAGGCCTCGGTCTCTACCAGCCTATAGGGCAGCATCTCCAGGCTAAGCAATTTGGAGATTCCTCAGTCTGCTCCCCCCTCGGAATTCCTCCCCTAACAACAACTTCACCACTGTCTGACAACCGTGTCTCCTCATCGTCTGACACCTCTTTACAAACTTCTTCCACTAACTTAACATTGTCATCATCATCACCCACAGACTGCGACAGTTGGAAAACTTGGGCATCGGGAACGAGGTCAGCAGCAACCTGAGAAGTGGTTTGTGACTCTGGGAAGGGTCCAGAAAACAGTTCCTGAGAGTATGCCGGATCACATTCCAAATTTTCCTGGGAGGGGGCAGACTGGGGGGAAGGAGGTTGAGGTGGAGGAGCCAGAGGAGTGCTCCCTTGGGTAACGTGGGTGGACTGCGTGGAAGACTGACTGGTGTACAAATTACTTGAAGCATTGTCCGCAATCCACGAGATCAGCTGTTCGCACTGTTGTGGTTTCAACAGTCCTCTACCACGTGTCCCTGTAAGTTGAGACATGAAGCTAGGGAGTGTAACTCTGCGGCGTTCCACAGCTCCCTCATCAGCAGGTACTGTCTCACCCTGCCCAGGACCACGGCCTCTGCCCCCTGCAGTAATTGAATGCCCACGCCCACGCCCTCGACCCTTAGCCCTGGGGTTCAACATTGTTTGTATATAAGTGTATGATATAAAAAAAAAATTAAACGGGCCTGGTGTACTGAAACCCACAAACTTGTTCAGTCTGGTAGAATTAAGTGACGTACAGAAAGTGTCACCTGGACAGTATATACGGATGGGAGCGAATGTGCTGAACTGTGACACACAGAAAGGTTACACGCAGCTGAGTAAAATGGATTTGTATCACTGAGCTAAAACAACTGAAATAATAATTTTTTTTTTATATTTTGTTTTTTTGGGAACGTGACGTGCAGGAAATATGGTAGAACTGACTGACACCCTGTTAACGGTGGCTATTTAGTCTGCGACCCAGAGAAATGTCGCACAGAGAGTTTTCTGGATCAAGCGGTAGATGATATTGGTAGCAAATGACTTGGTTGTATTGAGTGACGTACAGAAAGTGTCACCTGGACAGTATATATGGATTGGAGTGAGTCAGTGCTGAACTGTGACACACAGAATTCCACAGTGCTGTGTGCAATGGATTTGTATCACTGAGATAGAACAAAAAAAAAAACAAACAGGGTTAGATATAGCGATAGCTGCACTACTAGTGCCAGCCAGCCAAGTGACAAAAAAAAAAAATAAATAAAATGTCTTCTAGCCCTTAGAAGGGCTGTTGGGTTCTTTGTGGGTGATCCCTGCCTAACTGAGAACTAAATTCAGGCCCTAACACTGTCCCTGAAAGGCAGCAGCTCTATCCCTAACGATATCCAGACGGCATCTGAGACGAGCACCACGGCCAGTCGGTAGTATATTCCAGGGTCACCTGATCAGGCCAGCCAACCCCTGCTATCGACATGTAAGGGCCCCACGTGATGCTGGGTGGTACGCAGAGTCTCCTGGCTTGTGATTGGCTGTGTTTTTAGGCGCCAAAAAAGCACGATGCGGAAGTTGCCATTTCCTCGAGCATGGAGAGATACTCGTCCGAGCATCGAGCAGTTAAGAGTACCCTAATTCTCGAACGAGCACCAAGCTCGGACGAGCATGTTCGCTCATCTCTAGACCTCCTCTATCTTGCCCGATAAAGTAGCTCTGCAGGCAGATATAGCTTGTAGAAGTTGAGCTGTAACCTGCTTCAATGTGGGCTCCATTTCCGGTGCCTGGTCATCCCCTCCATCAAGCATTGCAAGAGCAGAAGGCTGGGAAGGTGAGCCGGCACCATCATCTTGGGAATCCGCGCGGGCAAACTCTCTAAGGCTGTGAGTGCCTTATTAGGAGCCATACTCCTTCCCCGGGGTTAACCCGATCTTCTACTTCCAGGTGGGGGAATTTTGGCGGCTGTATAAGTTCAGGTTAAGTAGAGTTGAGGGTCTAACTAGCGGAGCTCACTCACATACGACCGCTCATGGTCGCAGCAGGCCACGCCCCCCAAGTACAGTGTTTTTTTTAAAAAAAATGGATAGGACACATAGACCAAATTAACCGGCTGAATAACTATTATATGTTCCTGTGACGGTGGCAAGTACGGTGTTTTTCCATCCAAAAAATGGGTAGGTCACACCGTTCCAATTAGCTAACTCGATAACTATTATATAACCCTGTGACGGTGGCAGCTACAGTGTTTTAAAAAAAAAAAAAGGTTGGTCACACCGACCTAATTAACTGGCTGAATAACTATTATATATCCCTGTGACGGTGGCAACTACAATGTTTTTTCAACCAAAAAAAAGGTAGGTCACACCATCCCAATTAACTGGCTGAATAACAATTATATGTCCCTGTGACAGTGGCAAGTACAGTGGGTTTTTAAACCAAAAACTAGGTAGGTCACACCGACCCAATTAACCGGCTGAATAACTATTATATATCCCTGTGACAGTGGCAAGTACACTGTTTCTTAAACAAAAAAAAAGGTTGGTCACACCAACCCAATTAACCGGGTGAATTACTATTATATTTCCCTGTGACAGTGGCAACTACAGTTTCTATGCAGAGATTGTTGACCACAGCACTCAAAACAACTCGTGGCTGGTAGGGCAGGTGCACGTATCAGATGTGGTATCCTCCACCTTGGGTACCCAGAGTAATACTTAAAGGTTTGAGACAGCACTCAACGTTGTATATTCATTGCATTTTATTGGTTTCTGTTATACATTGGTCGCCAATTTAGTAGCCAAAAGCAACGTTTCGGGCCCTGGTTGGGTGCCCTTCGTCAGGCTATAAAAAGAATACATAATAGTAGAAATACGTTAGTATTAGCAATCCTGCAACTGCAGGGTTATGCACAATATACAGAGTAAATATTGATCAAAAAAACAGAAACATTACATGATAAATCCCAGTGGTACACCAGTCACTGGATGACATACATGATCATATTCAATACGGATTATAATCTCACGGAGCGTGTGATAAGCTAGTGTGAGACATAATTCAAGATAGGCAAGGTAGGCTGCATGATTCATCTCAAGACAGGCACATAATAAGATAATGGAGTCCAGAGTTCATAATTCATAGCAGGCAAGCATGAGATACGTTTGCATGATTAGAAGTTCAATTAGGTAATATACAACATGATCTAAGGTAATAGTGACATGTTGGTAGAAATAAAAAAGGTGACATGACTGGTAGAAAAAAGAAAGCTAACATAATTGGTGGGAATAAGGAATACATAAGAGCCATCATGGAGTGGGATCAGTAGTGGAAATAAATAGAAATAAATAGAATAAGAAGCATGATTAATTCATAAGGAGACTGTGTGTCTGCAACACGAGACATTAGGACCGAGCCTGGATAAGGTAGGTATCATTCAATGTGGTAGCTAAAAGAGAGCACCAGGAGATCATGTGGACCTGGAAGCGAGGCAGATCGACGGGACGTACCTGAGTAGCGTGGATGAGGGCCCTGTGGCGTCCATGTCGTTGCATGGTGTAGGGGGGGTCTATAAAGCATGTGGGCCGGAGGAGGGGCCGGCGGCATCTGTGTCTTCCGGTTGTATCGGACGCGCCAAATGCCGGCGTCGGGGCCCGAGTCGGAGCATGCGCAGTGTACTGGTAGAGGACGGGGCCGCCATCTTGGAGGAGGGCAAAGATGCCCTATTTTAACCAAGGTGCTTAAAAGGGAGTTCTGAGCAAGGAATCAACATATATTTGTATGGAGAGGTCATGTGTCTATAGAAGGTGGTTACCTATAAATATAAGGTGCCACTATGTATCGAAGGTACCATTACACATTAAACATAGGGCCCAAGCTAGGAGATGGCGGGGCCGCCATCTTGGAAGAGGGCTAAGAAGCCCCATCTTCAAATATATCTGAACAGGTAGGGCGTTTAGAACAGGACCAGTTGGGGGCACTCAAAATCAACAGGTGCTAGTTATGAAATATGGAAGGTGAAATGTGTGTGAAACTGTTTGTTCCATATTTAGTGTATATATATGTATGTATTACCATATTGAGGTCATGGAGGTGTGTGAAAGACTGGAAATATCGATATATATATAAAAACACACACCAGGGGAGTGGACAAATGTGGTCCTTGTGTGCATATAGACAGCATGCATCAGCATGTAAGGGAGATACTGTATGCAGAGTAGAATCAAGGACAGTGGAATAAAAGGGTAGAAGAAACATGATGTGTTGGCTCATATTGTATGATCACGAGTATCCTGTTGATTTCTATATAAGATACGATACCACCAGGCGGACTATGTGTGGCAATGTGTCACACTTTCTGATAAACCAAAGATTTCTGGGTACTACCATCCCGTGATACCCCGTATGAAATCCTAAAGACAGATAAGGTGGAAAGGGTGGTTAGAGACATCGCTTAACACATCTCGATACATTAAATTACGTATATTTATAATCTCTATTGAGACCTCCCGGTTGAAGAGTATTTAGTCGGCGTATCCACTGCATCTCCTTCTCCAATAAGGTTTTTTCTCTGTCCCCTCCTCGCCTGGGTGGTGGGACCCAGTCGAAGACCAGGAAATGGAGTTGACTGGGTGTATGTTTATATGTGTCAAAGTGGTCCACTAGGGGTGCCTCTTTTTTGCCAGTACGAATGTTTGACTTATGTTGGCTAATGCGTTCTTTTATTTTTTGTATGGTCTCCCCGACGTAGCCAAGGCCGCAGGGGCATTTAATAAGGTAGATGACATAACTTGTAGTGCACGAGAAATGCCCCCTAATCTTGTATACCTTCCCAGTTTGGGGGTGGGTGAAGGTTTTCCCTTTCATAACGTTGCCACATTGGGCACACCCCAGGCATGGATACATACCGGGATTACTGCTCCCAGTGATGGTTGTTTGGGGGTTGGGGTTTCTAGGGCCCAAATCTGAATGAATTAGGCGATCCCTGATGTTGGGTGGTCTCTTGTATGACATGAGGGGTTTGGACTGAAAAGCTTCAGGTGCACTTCTTTGTAGTATGTACCAGTGTTTGTAGATAATTCTTCTGATGGCATTGGAGGAAGTGGAATATGTGGTGACACAAGGGATATGGTTTTGTTTTTGGGTAGTTTTGGGTTTGGTCTTTAAAAGGTCTTTCCTGTTTAGGTCTGTGGTGTATTGAAGGTGTTGATTCAGTGTTGACTGTGGGAAACCATGTCTAGTGAATTTCTGGGCCATTTCTGACATTCTCAGATGTGCAATGTTTGGATTGGACACGATGCGCTTCACCCTCATAAATTGGGATAGGGGAAGGGATTTAATGAGACCTGGTGGATGGTGGCTATTAAAATGAAGAAGACTATTTTTATCCGTTGGTTTAGTGTAAATGTCACACTCCAATTTCCCAGCACTGATTCTGAGACGGACATCGAGAAAAGCAATCTCAGTCTGACTTACCTCCAAGGAGAAGGAGATCTTATCAGTGGAGGAGTTGATGTCAGCATGAAATGTCGTCAAGTCATCACGGTTACCCTGCCAAACAACAAAAACATCATCAAAACACTGTGGTGGCAACTACAGTGTTTTTTCAACCTAAAAAATAGGTTGGTCACACCAACGCAATTAACCGGCTGAATAACTATTATATATCCATGTGACGGTTGCAAGTACAGTGTTTTTTCAACCCAAAAAATAGGTAGTTTACACCAGCTCAATTAACCGGCGGAATAACTATTATATATCCCTTTGATGGTGGCAAGTACAGTGTTTTTTTAACCCCCAAAAAATGGATAGGACACATAGACCAAATTAACCGGCTTAATAGCTAATATATATCCCTATGACGGTGGCAAGTACGGTGTTTTTTCATCCAAAAAATGGGTAGGTCACACCGTTCCAATTAACTAACTCGATAACTATTATTTATTCATCTGACGGTGGCAACTTCAGAGTTTTTTAAACCAAAATAAGGGATAGGCCACACCGACCCAATAAACTGTCTGAATAACTATTATATCCCTGTGACGGTAACAAGTACAGTGATTTTTCAACCAAAAAAAAAAATGGATACTTCACACCAACCCAATTAACCGGCTGAATAACTATTGTATATCCCTGTGGTAGTGGCAACTACAGTGTTTTTACAACCAAAAAAAAAGGTAGGCCATGCCGATCCAATTTACTTGGTTGCATAACTACTATATATCCTTGTGATGGTCAGGGGCGTAGCTAAAGGCTCATGGGCCCTGGTGCAAGAATTCAGCTTGGGCGGCCCCCCCCCCCCCCACGGCGGTGCACTTAGCTTTTCTGCCGGCCAAGTCAAAAATTGAACCCCACCCCCCATGCCAAATTCTCACCCTAACCTTTTCCCTCCTAACATTACGTATATCACTACAGAACATACAGGGTAAAGCTACATTCACACCACAGTTGTTTTTTCAGCCTCCGATCTGCATATTTTGCGGCTCAGATGCGGACCCATTCACTTCAATTAACACTGTGTGCTGTCCGCATCTGTATGTCCATTCCTATTTTTGTCCATTTGCGGACAATGATAGGCATTGTTACAGTGGATCTGCAATAGAAACGGATGCCATACGAACATCATCCTTTTTTTGCGGATCCGCAGTTTGCAGACTGCAAAACACAATGTTCGTGTGAATGTAGCCTGATACAGCGCCCCCATACCTTGTACATCCTGTATAATACAGCACCCCCATACCTCTTACATCCAGTGACGTCTCCTCTGATGTAGATGTTCTCTTTCCTCATCTTCTCCTTTCAGACCAGACGCCATTTTTCAGCCATTTCTCATCTCTGCATTTTGACAGAATAAAATCTCAGTTTACTACTTTTCCATCATCCTCCTGTCTTCTGGACAAATCATCCTACCACCCCCAGTACTGTGCCACTAGTACCACACAGACACCTTCAATAATTATTGGCACACAGTGTCCTAAAATAACTGCGCCCAGCAAATAGTGTCCCTGACAGTAATAGTGTAAACATAACGTCCCCCAGAAATAACTGCGCTGATACTGTGCCAGGGTGCCCCCAAAGTAATAGTGCCCCCACAGTAATAGTGCCCTCAAAGTCCCAACTAATAATTCTCTGCCAGAGTGCACTTGTTAGTAATAGTGCTCCCAACAGTACTAATGGCCCCACTGTGCCCCAGAAGTAATAATGCTTCCAATGTGCCAGTAAGAAGTGCCCCCAAAATTTCACCCCAATAATGTGCCAGTAAGAAGTGCTCCCCACCCATAGATGCCCCCCAAATTATATGCCAGTAAGAAATGCCCCAATAATGCGCCAGTTTCCCCCCAAAATCATGTGCCAGTAAGAAATGCCATCAGTGCCCCTATGTGCTAGTAAGAAATGCCCCAGTGCCCCCATGTGCCAGAAAAATGCCCCCAGTGCCA
>ONZH01001355.1:0-31029 GCA_900303285.1 Rhinella marina | reverse complement strand
GGCCTCGGCAGACTTAACCAATGGTCCCACTAGGTCCATTGCGCTTCTTTCAAAAGGCACTTCGATTATGGGCAAGGGAACTAACGGGCTCCGAAAGTGGGCTACAGGGGCAGTTAACTGACAGGTTGGGCAGGATTTACAATAGTCAGCCACCTCTCTATAACAGCCTGGCCAGTAGAATCTTTGTAGGATCCATTCCTGGGTCTTATCTGTACCTAAATGACCCCCTAACACATGGGTGTGAGCCATGTCCAGAACCATACGCCTATATGGCCCGGGTACCATCAACTGTTCAACTATGGTCTCCCTTATTTGCGTGACACGATACAGTAAATCCCCATTAAGAGCGAAATGAGGGAATCAATTTTCAGCATTATGTCCCTGCGGAACACCATTAATGACTATCACATTTTCAAAGGCATTTTTTAGGGAGGGGTCTCTCAGTTGAGCGGTTCCAAAGTTGTCCCATGATACCTCAAGCTCAAGGGGACTTGCCTCAGTACCTGCAGGTTCTCCCTCTTCTCCTGCTAACACAGCCAGAGGAAAATGGTTGGCTCCCTTTTCAGTTACACCTACTGCCTCAGTAGGCACATCCCCATTTAAAGGAACAGGGTGTAAGGACACTGTATCAACATTATTCCTATCTACCCTGGTCGACCTGAGGTCCCACAAGTCCCAGAATAAGGGAAAGTTATGGCCAATGATAAAGGGATGAATCAAATTATTTACAACAGCGACCTCATGGGACTAAGTCCCACAGTCAGTCTCTACAGTGACATTGGCCACTGGGTAGTCTTTGGTGTCCCCATGTACACATATCACACCCAGCCACCTTTCAGATTTAACCAGTACATGTGGTAGGGTGGCCCACAAGAGTGTAACAAGGCTCCCCGAGTCCAGGAGGGCGGTGACAACAGCCCCATTCACAAGGATTTGTCGCTCCTGTAGTCCCTCATCCTGTCGGGGACCAGTACTGCAGGCGACAAAGGCAAGCAGGGAGCATCGTCTAGTAGCACTGTAATCCATAGGCTCCGCGTGTTGGGGACAATGGGCAGCAATGTGGCCTGGCTGCTGGCACCTCCAATAGAGAAAGTCAGCTCTACTCCGGATTGAAGACTGGAACTGTTGGGTGCCTTTTGCCAGGGGTTTAATCTTTGGCTTCCCTCCTAGTGGCAACTCCGCCATTCTGGTCCTGGGGACTGGAGTCACCTTTACTGCGGCAGAGTGGACCTGGTAGGCTCGCTCTTTTGGTTCAGGGGCCAGAAAATCTTCAGTGGAGGTATACCTCTCGACCGCGGAAAGCATTTGATCCAGAGTCTGGGGGTCTCCCTGGGCAACCCAGCCATATAACTCTCTTGGTAGGCTACTCATGTAGCGGTCCATCACTACTCTCTCCACAATCTCCCCTGGACTTAGGATTTCAGGCTGAAGCCACTTGTGTGCCAGATGGAGGAGGTCGTATAGCTGGGATCGAGGTGGTTTATTCCCTTTGTACCGCCAGGCATGGACCCGAGCCCGTACAGAAAGGGTAACCCCTAACCTAGCCAGAATCTCTGCTTTTAACAGGTGATAGTCTCTGGCTTGCTCTGGTGTCAGGTCAAAGTACGCCTTTTGTGGTTCTCCCACTAAAAAAGGTGCCAGGACCTCTGCCCACTCTGTCAGAGGGAGTTTCTCTCGCTCTGCCAGTCTTTCAAACATGGTTATATATGCCGCCACATCATCTACAGCAGTCATTTTTTGCAGGGTGCTTTGCACCGTTTTTCGCACATTTGTCAGAGTGGTGGCTGTTTCCCGTGGCAACAGTGTTTGAGCCATGATAGTCTTTCTTAGGGCGGAAACTTGCTCACCCAGCAGGCGGTTTGTCTCCTGTTGAACCTGCATAGCCTCCACATGAGCCCTCTGCTGTTGCAGGTTAGCCTGCACCATCTGTTTTACAAGCTCGTCCATACCAACAGTCTCTTTTTTCAAGCTTGTTGCTGCTTTTATCCAGGACATACAGATAGTCCAACCAGATTAGGGACCTTGCGAGGGAGAGCTAGCTCATTGCCCGCA
This sequence comes from Rhinella marina, assembly GCA_900303285.1. Lineage (NCBI taxonomy): Eukaryota > Metazoa > Chordata > Amphibia > Anura > Bufonidae > Rhinella > Rhinella marina. Next base: position 28,977 of record ONZH01001355.1, on the reverse strand, counting down.
TCCTCCACCATATGTGAGACAGCGTCCCACTTAGGTTGCATGTAGTAGGCAATTATGCACACGAAAACTGGGTAAACATAAGCACGAAACCATATAACTTTCTTCAGTAGGACACAAAAGAAACTACAACATGGAAAGTCCTCACCCTGTAGCAGCCACCACCTGACCAGTGCCAGTGTCCTTTCCTAGGCGTTTGCTGGTAGCAGTCTCCCTGGAGGAAAAAAGGAACCACTAGCCTTCCTCCTTTCTCTCTGCCAGACTTCACACACCTACACTGTCAGGTTCCACCTTTTAATCAGGGCCATCTGAGAAACCTCTAGCACTAAAACCTGGAGTGGAGGAATGGGAATGGCCATCCCACCCAAACTCTCTACAGCCACTCCTAAATCTCGGACCCTGAAATCCATCTTTAAAAAAAACCTGCTCACCAACTACTTTGATGAGCAATAAACTTTTCCGGGATTTACACCACTGAAATAAGAAATCTCAGTGGCACATACCTCCCCTCTACCAGTCTTCCTACTGACTGCTTACAATAGGTCCCCATGGAGATCCTGCCTGTGGCAGGGCTCCATAGGAACATAGTGAGATTCTCACAGACTCCAATGCTAAAACATTGGGGTCTATGAGAGAAGTTAAAGGGAACCTGTCATCAACTTTATGCTGACCTCACTGAGGGCAGCATAAAATAGTGACAGAAATGCTGGTTTCAGGGGTGTGTCACTCATAAGCTAAATGTATGTGGTTGCCGAGAACCAGCATAATAATCATTGCAGCTCAGGCCTTGAAAAGAGTCAAATCTACCTGAGAAGAGTCATGGTTATTCCTAATCTCCTGCCCATCTGCTGATGATTGGCAGTTCTCTACTAGAGAGAAAGGGAGAAAACTAGGTAGAAGAATGTCAGTCAGTCAGCAGGTGGGCGGGGAGAGCAAGAATTCATGAATAATCATGACTCTTCTCAGGTGGCCTTCACTCTTTTTCAGGCCTAGTCTGCAATGATTGTGATGTTGGTTCTCGGCAACCACTTACTTTTAACTTATAAATGACAGACCGCTGAAATCAACTCACCTTTCTCTACTTTATTCTGCCGTTAATATGGGCAGCATAAAGTTGATGACAGGTTCCCTTTAAATAATGATTGTTGTTCATGTTTACTATGGGAACTATTAAAAAGTGTAAAATAAAGTTAAATATAAAAAATACAGTAAATCTAAAAATTCAGATCACCTCCCTTTCTTCAAAATAACAAAAAAAAAAAAAAAAAAAAAACAAGAAACAACCATTGTAGGCATCAGCACATGTGAAAACGCCTGTGCTATTAAAATTTAAAAATATTTATCCCATACGGCAAATGCCATAATGGAAAATAAAATCTAAAATCGCCACTGCCATTTTTTCATCATTTCTACTCCCCAAAAATTGAATAAAAAGTGAGGGGGTTTTAATATGGCGATGCAAATAAAATATTTTTTCCTAGTTTTTTTCAGTATTAAAACGTGAGAAAAACAGCAGAAAACGCTGTAAAAACAAAACCCATAAAACTGTGGAAGAATTGTGTTTTTTCAATAATTCCTCTCCATTTACATTTTTTTTCAGCTTCCCACTACATTGTATGCAACAGTAAATGGTGCCATTAAAAAGTACTTGTCCAGAAAAAACAAAACCTCATATGGCTATGTGAAAATAAAAATAAAAAAGGAATGGCTCTGGGAAGAAGAACTGAGGCAGTGAATCCCCCCCCAAATGCCCAAGTCTTTAAAAAAAGCATAGTATGGCTGAATCCAATATTGCCCTGACTTTTGGAGGCCTAGATGCCATTTTGTGCTTTATCTGGTCAGCAGTGTGCCATTGCATTGTATGTATTTTCCTTTTCATTGCAATCAGCCATAGCAACGTGCACCTGCGCATTGGGATATGCTGACTGAAAACCCCTCCTTTTTTCCATGATAATACAAATGTCTGCATCTGTTCTGAACTGATCCGTTTGTATTATCTTTTACATAGCCAAGACGGATCCATCATGAACTCCACTGAAAGTCAATGGAGGACGGATCCGTTTTCTGTTGTGTCAGACAAAACGGATCCGTCCTCATTGACTTACATTGTGAGTCATGACGGATCCGTTTGGATCAGTTTCCGTCAAGCGGATACCAAAACGCTTCAGGCAGCGTTTTGGTGTCCGCCTCCAAAACGGAATGAAGACTGAACTGAAGCAAACTGATGCATTCTGAACGGATCCTTTTCCATTCAGAATGCATTAGGGAAAAACTGATCAGTTTAGGACCGTTTGTGAGAGCCTGTGACGGATCTCACAAACGGATCCTGCAAATGCAAGTGTGAAAGTAGCCTAAGAAACTCGGGAACGTGAAAACACCCATTATGTCATGCAGCCAGCTAATCCTCATATAGCCATCTTCTATAAAAAGCCTCATCCAGGACTCCACAATTTCACTGTGAGCTGAGCTTAGGGAGAGACATGACAAGCATGAATGCACTAGGGTTAGTGTTGCTACAAAGAGTTCTAAAAAAAATATATATATATATATATATATATATATACACACACACAGGAGAGGGAGATTGTACGGATTGTACGGAGAGTTTTTTAAGACTATAGGGAGAGCATAATTAGACTGCAGGCTGAATGTAATCGCTCTGTGCATCTTGTTCATATGTAATCTGTTCTGTTATAAATATATTTGCTGTGTGTCACACCCGGTCTTAATAGGCGGTCTAACATATAGCTGCGTTAATCTTGTTCATCTGCTGCAGCATTCATACTTAATCTGATTTGAATTGAGTTCCATAGCACCTCACCCCCTTGACAGTGACCTCCACAGGGGCCCACCCCCTTAACAGTGAACTCTACAGTACCCACCCCTTAACACTGACAATAGGTTACAGTTCCCTTAACTGACCTCCAACATTCTTGGCCCCCGTGACAGAGACCTTCACAGCGACTGCCCCTTTAAAAGTGAATGTCACAGTACCCTTATTGTAATACAAATAATTGGTCATATGACCATATAGTGTCTCTTTACATGTGTTGTATGTTTAAAACTTAACTTTTATCTTCCTAAATACAAAAAACACCAAAATATATATATTTAGAGACGACAAACTTGAGACTCTTTAAAACTCTCAGTAGTTTTTAGTTCATCCCCTCAGCTACTTTGTTATCTGATATATATACAGATGTCACTGTTCAGTCTCTCACAGTGACCCTATCTTATTGAAATAGAAGTCAAAATCCCTCCCACCCTTGCAGCTCACAAAAGTTGATTTTTACCTTCCTTTTTTAAATCCCCCCCTCAGGCTGCTGAGTGGGTGGGGGCGTGTTTTAGTGGGACCTAAGGCTGGCTTTTAAGTCCTTCTTTTGAGGGTGGCCTGAATTACAGGTTGATGCCATGGTAATTTATGAGGAAACAAAGTGGGTAGCAGTGGGAGAAAACATCTTTTATTACTACTGAATGGTTAAAGGGGTTTTCCGAGTTATAAATATTGATGACCTATCTTCAGGATAGGTCATCAATATCAGATCGGCGGGGGTCCGACACCCGGCACCCCCGCCGATCAGCTGTTTGAAGAGGAGGCGCGCGCCGTACCAGCGCTGCCTCCTCTTCACTGTTTACATGCTGGCCGACACAGGGGTAGTGGTGAGTAGGTGTAATTATACCTCGCCGCCCCATTCATTTCTATGGGAAGAATCGCTCCCATACAAGTCTATGGAAGCGATTCTATCCATAGAAATGAATGGGGCAGTTAGGTGTAATTACACATACTCACCACTACCCCCGTGTCCGCCAGCATGTAAACAATGAAGAGGAGGCAGCGCTGAAACGGCGTGCGCCTCCTCTTCAAACAGCTGATCGGCGGGGGTGCCAGGTGTCGGACTCCTGCCGATCTGATATTGATGACCTATCCTGAGGATAGGTCATCAATATTTATAACTCGGAGAACCCCTTTAATATGTGAAATTTACATTATATTAGGTAATGATTGATGATGAGTCTAAAACATAAGTTATATTTATGGTAACCGGAATACCCCTTTAACAGTGTCATCCACAGTGCCCTGCACCTACAGCAGTGAAGAAAAATGGCAGGGTTGTTATGGAAACCTGGCGTGAAACTGTGTGTTTGGAGACTAACGGCCTGCAAGCTTCTATTGGTTGATAAGAGTCGTGACCAGGCTTCTATTGGCTAATGCATTTTTTGGTAATATCTCAGGAACGGTACATCCTGTAGAGCTGAGACCCGGTCTAAAACCTTCCCAGACACCTGATGTACCTTAGTGCCAAATTTCCTGATTGTAGCTGCAACGGTACAATTCCTTTAGCGGACATACATACATACATACATACACTCAGTTTTATACAGTATATTAGATACAGTGGGGGAAAAAAAGTATTTAGTAAGCCACCAATTGTACAAGTTCTCCCACTTAAAAAGAGGAAAGAGGCCTGTAATTGACATCATAAGTTGACCTCAACTATGAGAGACAAAATGAGAAAACAAATCCAGAAAATCATATTGTCTGATTTTTAAAGAATTTGTTTGCAAATTATGGTGGAAAATAAGTATTTGGTCACCTACAAACAAGCAAGATTTCTGGCTCTCACAGACCTGCAACTTCTTCTTTAAGAGGCTCCTCTGTCCTCCACTCATGGAAAAAAAAAATTAGAAAATGGAAGACATACAAGACCACTGATAATCTCCCTCGATCAGGGGCTCCAAGCAAGATCTCACCCCGTGGGATCAAAATGATCACAAGAACTGTGAGCAAAAATCCCAGAACCACACTACGCCGCCAGGGACTCAGATCCTGCAGTGCCAGACGTGTCCTCCTGCTTAAGCCAGTACATATCCGGGCCCGTCTGAAGTTTGCTAGAGAGCATTTGGATATTCCAGAAGAGTATTGGAAGAATGTTATATGGTCAGATGAAACCAAAGTAGAACTGTTTGTTAGAAACACAACTTGTGTTTGGAGGAGAGTGAATGCTGAGTTGCATCCAAAGAACACCATACCTACTGTGAAGCATGGGGGTGGCATCATCATGCTTTGGGGCTGTTTCTCTGCAAAGGGACCAGGACAACTGATCCGTGTACATGAAAGAATGAATGGGGCCATGTATCGTGAGATTTTGAGTGCAAACCTCCTTCCATCAGCAAGGGCATTGAAGTTGAAACGTGGCTGGGTATTTCAGCATGACAATAATCCCAAGCACACCGCCAGGGCAATGAAGGAGTGGCTTCGTAAGAAGCATTTCAAGGTCCTGGAGTGGCCTAGCCAGTCTCCAGATCTCAACCCTATAGAAAACCTTTGGAGGGAGTTGAAAGTCTGTGTTGCCCAGCGACAGCCCCAAAACATCACTGCTCTAGAGGAGATCTGAATGGAGGAATGGGCCAACATACCAGCAACAGTGTATGCCAACCTTGTGAAGACTTACAGAAAACGTCTGACCTCTGTCATTGCCAATAAAGGATATATAACAAAGTATTGAGATGAACTTTTGTTATTGACCAAATACTTATTTTCAACAATAATTTGCAAATAAATTCTTTAAAAATCAGACTGTGATTTTTTTGGTTTTGTTTTCTCATTTTGTCTCTCATAGTTGAGGTCTACCTATGATGTGAATTACAGGCCTCTCTCATCTTTTTAAGAAGGTGAACTTGCACAATTGGTGGCTGACTAAATACTTTTTTTTCCCCACTGTATATATATTTACTGTTCATCAGACTCCGTATTAAAGGGTGGTTCAATTTGTCGCCACATTTATCTTGTTCACCTTTTGCGCCATTTATACTTAATCTATTATATACATAGACTTACTGTGTGTCAAACTCAGTCTCAACAGGCAGTCTAATATTGCTGTGTTTATCTAGTTCACCTGTTATTATATATAGGGATGAGCGAATCGACTTTGGATAAAACATCCTAAGTCGATTCGCATCGAAACTTTGTTAGAATACTTTACGGAGCGAGCGCTACGTACAGTATTAGAATGAGCCGAAGTTATTACTTCAGGTAATAACTTCAGAATAAGTTATTAATTTCTACTGTTAAAAACCTTTTACTGAACTCTGTTTTGGTTCCAAGTTGTACCTTCGGTAAAACGTTTTTCACTATACATAGTAACATAGTAACATAGTTTGTAAGGCCGAAAAAAAAAAGACATCTGTCCATCCAGTTCAGCCTGTTTTCCTACAAGTTGATCCAGAGGAAGGCAAAAAAACCCATGTGAGATAGCAGCCAATTTTCTTCACTTTAGGGGGAATAATTCCTTCCCGATTCCAATCAGGCAATAAGAATAACTCCCTGGATCAACGACCCCTCTCTAGTAACTATAACCTGTAAAATTATTACCCTCCAGAAATACATCCAGGCCCTTCTTGAACTCTTTTAGTGAACTTACCACCTCCACCACCTCAGAGAGTTCCACAGTCTCACTGCTCTTACCGTAAAGAATCCTCTTCTATATTTATGTACAAACCTTCTTTCCTCCAGATGCAGAGGATGTCCCCTCGTCACAGTCCTCGGGATAAATAGATGATGGGAGAGATCTCTGTACTGACCCTGATATATTTATACATAGTTATTAGATCTCCTCTCAGTCGTCTTTTTTCTAAAGTGAATAACCCTAATTTTGATAATCTTTCTGGGTACTGTAGTCCACCCATTCCAGTTATTACTCTAGTTGCCCTCCTCTGAACCCTCTCCAGCTCTGCTATGTCTGCCTTGTTCACAGGAGCCCAGAACTGTACACAGTACTCCATGTGTGGTCTGACTAGTGATTTGTAAAGTGGCAGGACTATGTTCTCATCACGGGCATCTATGCCCCTTTTGATGCAACCCATTATCTTATTGGCCTTTGCAGCAGCTGCCTGGCACTGGCTTCTACAGCTTAGTTTGCTGTTCACTAAAATTCCTAGGTCCTTTTCCATGTCAGAGTTACCCAATGCTTTACCATTTAGTATGGTAGTACTATAGAAATTAATTTCTTAAGTTATTACTCAAAGTCTCAAAAGTCTTCGCAAAGTAATAACTTCGGTTCATCTGAGCCAATACATTCTAATACTGTACGGAGCGCTCACTTCGTACAGTATTCTAACGAAGCTTTATGCGAATCGCCTTCAGATGTTTCATCCAAAGTCAATTAACTCATCCCTAATTATATACATAGACTTATGGCTCATTCACACATCAGTGTTTTGGTCATTGATTTCCATCAGTGATTGTGAGCCAAAACTAGGTGCAGCTCTAAACACAGAACAGATGCAAATCCTTCCCTTATACCGTATCTCTGATGGAAATCAGTGACAAAATGCTGAAACGTGAATGAGGCATTAAGCCTCATTCACACGTCCGTGTTCAAATCCGTGAGCATGTGGTCAGTGATGCATCCACAGCGACTAGCTGAAGGACCTGTGGTGACATCACAGGTCATGTGACCAGTAAAACAGGCAGTGGTCGAGAAAAAAAATTGAAATTCAGTAGCTCATCTGAATTTTCCCCCTGACTTGGTGCTCACTCTCACGGTACACCCCAACCGTGTGAAATTGACAAAAAGTAGATTGTAAAAGTAGAGGGCACACAATGTATCCGAATACCATAAATAAACCAATATTTTAATGAAAAAATACAAAATATAAAATAAAAAATGATAAAAGTAATACTTCAACAGTGCTTATATATCACTAAAATACAATTTAAAATCAAAACAAAAAATTAAAAATTGCATCCATGTCTCATTATCATAAATGGCATATCGCTCTGTCATATATCATTGATGGAAATAAGACATGGTGTCCAGATGAATGATATTGTTCCTTATATATAGATAATATGCGCTGGATGTTAGTATGGAGTCTTTCCCCAATAATAACTGTAATGGAATTGATTGAACTGGGGTTAGTAGTTAGTGCCACCTTGCTCCGGTATTAACTTACCCACAGACAGTCAGCTGGGGTTAGTAATCATAGTAGTCCCCTCTTAGTAGAGGAAAGAATAGAGACAGTTTAGTACTTTACCCTCCTGTGATGTGGACAATCCTTCCTGTTTTGCCAAGTCTGCCGAGTCCCAAACGCGGTGTCCCATGTGGTTACGGCATATCGCAGATCTGAGCTTGTATTACCACATTAGTAGGTCCGGTCACGTATTGTAATCATGTGACTGTCTCTCCGGTCACGTGGTGTATATGTCATCTGCTCATGTGACTGCAATTCACAGGTCCTGGAAGGTAAAGGATGAAGATACTGCAAATGCTCAAAGGTCCTGAAAGTTCAAAGGAAAATTCTCCAATACTCCTCAAGCTCCGATCGGACAGTTTGCCCGCAACAATTGTTGAATACACTTGTAAGCTGTAGGTATTAAATGCCGGCAGTCAATTTTTCAAATGTCTCCCTCTATGCACCAAACGCGTTTCGGAACTCTATGGTTCCTTCCTCAGTGGTCGAGGTTGACATGTGTATGTTCCATTTTTATTCTAGATCATTAATTGATTCATTAATGGGGCTGGTTCTGAGAATTACCTCAAAGTATTCTAAAATATAAGGACCGGATTCTATTCATCAAATGACAAAACTTAGATTATAACACATATATACAAAAATAAAGTTGATCTATTATTCGTAATTCACATAACTCATTAGATCTATTAAGACAACCTATGATTTAGCAGAATAGTTAGATTAATAATAAATTCAATAATATACTCATATTGCGGTATTGGTGCGGTTTCTGTGCGTTTTTTGTCATTCATGTTTTTTCATGAAAAGGTTCAAGCCTTTCTATTATTTACATCAACTACACTACAAAATTCATCCAAATGTGTGAAAAATTGCTAGAATACTGCGATGATATGAGAAGATGTGGGAAGTAGCCCGCTCAGAAGGGGGGGTCACCGTGCTGGAAAATAGTTACAGCCGGACGGCGATCCCACATCCCCAGCGGGCAAACCAACCGATTCTCAGAGTCAAATTCTTCATAAAAAACCAAAAATTTCTAATTCCGCATTAAGACCCCTCGGAATCAATGTATCAAAATCAAAAATCATTTTGGATTCAGCCCTTGACATTTTTGCGACATGATTGCCGCCTCTCCAAGATTTTTTAATGCGCTCCAAAGCTGCAAAACATAATTTTGAAGGGTCTTTGTCATGGCATTCCTTAAAATGCTTGGAAACGGAATGCATTTCATAGCCCTTCTTAATATTATTTATATGTTCAGAGATACGTGTCTTCAAAGTCCTTTTGGTCCGGCCGATGTATTGTTTAGGACATGGACAACTTAAAATATAAATAACTTCAGTTGAATTACACGATAGTGTGCTCTTAATAGAATATGAGTGTTCATTATATACGGAGCTAACTCTTGTCGTTCTTTTGGGGAAACTAGTGATTTTGCAGTTACTGCAAAAACCGCATCTAAAAAAGCCTTCCATTGCAAGCCAACTGGATTTCTTCTTAGTCCCGGGATTAGTCGTAGTTGGAGCTACCTTTAGGCCTAAATTTGGGGCCCTGGTGTATGTAAAAATTGGTTTCACAGGTAAGTTTGAACCGACTATTTTATCTTCCAATAAATGGTGCCAGTATTTTTTAACGATTTTTTCGACATGTTTATATTGTGCTTGATATGGCAAGATGATTCTAATTCCCTGATCTTGTTTATTGGTGTTAAATTCTTCGTTACATATCCTATTTTCGTTTTCATTTTTAAAGAAACTCTGTCTTGGTTTCCCTCTTATTTTACTTAATGCTGAATCTATGATTTGGGTAGGGTATTTTTTCTGTACAAATTGTTCAGTCAAAATTTTGGCTTCTTGTTCAAACTGTGTATCAAGTGTACAGTTCCTTTTTAGACATCTAAACTGGCTTAGTGGGATGTTTGTAAGCCACTTTGTAAGATGGCCACTAGAAAACAGAATATAACTATTTCTAGCCACCTCTTTTTGATAAGTACTACATATTAGGTTATTTCCAGAGACGTCAATTTTTAGATCTAAGAACTCCACAGATTTATTGCTTATGTATGAAGTAAATCTAAGATTCCTTTCATTTGTATTTATACTCTCCAAAAAAAGGTTTAGATCTTCTAAGGAATCTTGCCATATAAATATGACGTCATCAATATAACATCGCCAAAGCACCAGACTTCCTCCCAACCGTGGGGCAATGATGTCAGACTCCCATTGGGCCATAAAGAGATTGGCATAGCTGGGAGCAAATCTGGTGCCCATGGCTGTACCCCGACATTGTACATAAAATGTGTCATCATAACTAAAATAGTTATGATTCAAAATAAATGTCACACTGTCAATTATGAATTGGATTTGTTCTGGACACATCTTACTTAAATTGGTCAATTGTTTGGAGAGTGCGTCTACACCTTGTTTGTGGTCAATCACTGTATACAGCGAGTTGACGTCTATCGTCCCTAAATACCAGTGATCTTGAAAGTCAATCTGTTCTAGAACTGCTATTATATCAGTCGTATCTTTTATGTAGGAGGGCATCATTTTGACTGTCGGTTGAATCATCTTATCTATGTATTTCGATAAGTTAGAGGTGAGTGAGTTGATTCCCGATATTATAGGTCTCCCTGGCGGTTTTTCAAGATTTTTATGTATCTTCGGGATACAATAAAATATCGGTAATCGTTTTTCCGTTCCTGTTAAATAATGGAACTCTTGTTCCAATAGAATTTGCTCATTTAATCCCCTCCTACATAAAACCACCAATTTAGACTGAAAGCTAGCTGTAGGGTCTCCTTTTAATTTTTTGTATGTCAAATTATCAGAAAGTTGTCTGTGACATTCCTGGTCATATTGCTCAAAGTCCTGTATAACAATAGCCCCACCTTTGTCCGCAGGGCGAATAATGATGATATTATTCTTTTGGAGTTCACGGATCGCTTCCCATTCTTTTCTTGTTAGGTTATTATTACTATTTTTTGGTTTTAACCTACGTAGATCCGATTCAACACATTTTTTGAAAGTAGCAATGTTCTGACTGATCTCCTGTCTTGGATACTTAGTAGATCTTAATTTTAAATCAGTATGAATATATTGTGTTGTTGATCCATTAGAGTATGTTTGTGTCTCAACTGGGTTCTTCAAAAAGTATTTTTTTAAACAAACCTTACGAATAAATTTTTCTAAGCCAATATATGATAGAAAATCTATCTAACTTTGCCGTAGGGGCAAATTTAAGACCCTTATTTAACAATTGCTTTTGTGCTTCAGATAATGTAGTGTGACTTATATTAACTATGATGTCATCTCCTATTGTCGGTGTGTTCTGTGGTGATTGTGAAATCTGTCTGGATCTTCTTCCTCGACGTGTCCTCTTTCATGTCGTCTGGGTCTCGTCTGTGCGCTGTATTGCTGTGTCCTGGAGTATGGGTTCATTGATTGATCCCACTTCTCCTGTGTTTTTTGTCGTGCATTCTCTGTCTTGTGACGGAGATTGTAACTGTGTGATCTTGTGTGATTCCTGTGATACCTGTCTGGTGATTGGGTTGGTGAATATTGCCGTCTTATCCTGTGGTGGTGGGGTGTTTGATCTAAAAAACGTGGTGATCGAAGTGCTTCATAACGGTTATATGTGGTAACATTATATTGATTCTGTGGTGTATTTGAACCCTCCATCGTCTGGCCCATGTTATGTGATGTATTTGGAGTTATCTCCATTTCTTTATTGTTTATCTTCCCGAAAGGTTTTTGAAAATTAGATAATTTTTTGTTCTTTTTAGAGATAATCTCTCTCTCCAAATTGTCAAGTCCTTTACAAATTCTATTCTGCCACATCATAAATTCGTCATCTTTGTGTAACGTGTCAACAATCAGCTTTATTGAAGAGATTCCTTCTGTTACCTCATCCAGAATTTGTGAACGCCTTTTAATAATCATTTGAATCAATGTTTTTGATTGGACTTTCAAAAATTCATTCCATTCTGCTGTAAACTCATCATTATAAAGATCTTGAGCTGCCTCCTTATTCAATAGAAGACCTTTGGGAATAATATCACTGGATAAATATTGATTCAGTGATCTTATTTCCCACTTGTTACGTAATTGCTTAAAAAGTAGTTTCTCTAATCCTTTGAAAATATCTGGCGTAGATCTATTCTGGATGATGGAATCGTCTGACATCTCAACATTAGTAAAATTAAATGTATCAATTTTCTTAAATTTTGTTTCCATATGGTTCCAGATATCCATGGTGAAAAAACAGAGAGCTTAAACTGTAGGGTGTACTAGATAATCGTCAATAAAAATTGAAATTCCGTAGCTCATCTGAATTTTCCCCCTGACTTGGTGCTCACTCTCACGGTACACCCAAACCGTGTGAAATTGACAAAAAGTGGATTGTAAAAGTAGAGGGCACACAATGTATCCGAATACCATAAATAAACCAATATTTTAATGAAAAAATACAAAATATAAAATAAAAAATAATCAAAATGATAAAAGTAATACTTCAACATTTTACTAATGTTGACATGTCAGACGATTCCATCATCCAGAATAGATCTACGCCAGATACATAACCGTTATGAAGCACTTCGATCACCACGTTTTTTAGATCAAACACCCCCCCACCACAGGATAAGACGGCAATATTCACCAACCCAATCACCAGACAGGTATCACAGGAATCACACAAGATCACACAGTTACAATCTCCGTCACAAGACAGAGAATGCACGACAAAAAACACAGGAGAAGTGGGATCAATCAATGAACCCATACTCCAGGACACAGCAATACAGCGCACAGACGAGACCCAGACGACACGAAAGAGGACACGTCGAGGAAGAAGATCCAGACAGATTTCACAATCACCACAGAACACACCGACAATAGGAGATGACATCATAGTTAATATAAGTCACACTACATTATCTGAAGCACAAAAGCAATTGTTAAATAAGGGTCTTAAATTTGCCCCTACAGCAAAGTTAGATAGATTTTCTACATATATTGGCTTAGAAAAATTTATTCGTAAGGTTTGTTTAAAAAAATACTTTTTGAAGAACCCAGTTGAGACACAAACATACTCTAATGGATCAACAACACAATATATTCATACTGATTTAAAATTAAGATCTACTAAGTATCCAAGACAGGAGATCAGTCAGAACATTGCTACTTTCAAAAAATGTGTTGAATCGGATCTACGTAGGTTAAAACCAAAAAATAGTAATAATAACCTAACAAGAAAAGAATGGGAAGCGATCCGTGAACTCCAAAAGAATAATAATATCATTATTCGCCCTGCGGACAAAGGTGGGGCTATTGTTATACAGGACTTTGAGCAATATGAACAGGAATGTCACAGACAACTTTCTGATAATTTAACATACAAAAAATTAAAAGGAGACCCTACAGCTAGCTTTCAGTCTAAATTGGTGGTTTTATGTAGGAGGGGATTAAATGAGCAAATTCTATTGGAACAAGAGTTCCATTATTTAACAGGAACGGAAAAACGATTACCAATATTTTATTGTATCCCGAAGATACATAAAAATCTTGAAAAACCGCCAGGGAGACCTATAATATCGGGAATCAACTCACTCACCTCTAACTTATCGAAATACATAGATAAGATGATTCAACCGACAGTCAAAATGATGCCCTCCTACATAAAAGATACGACTGATATAATAGCAGTTCTAGAACAGATTGACTTTCAAGATTACTGGTATTTAGGGACGATAGATGTCAACTCGCTGTATACAGTGATTGACCACAAACAAGGTGTAGACGCACTCTCCAAACAATTGACCAATTTAAGTAAGATGTGTCCAGAACAAATCCAATTCATAATTGACAGTGTGACATTTATTTTGAATCATAACTATTTTAGTTATGATGACACATTTTATGTACAATGTCGGGGTACAGCCATGGGCACCAGATTTGCTCCCAGCTATGCCAATCTCTTTATGGCCCAATGGGAGTCTGACATCATTGCCCCACGGTTGGGAGGAAGTCTGGTGCTTTGGCGATGTTATATTGATGACGTCATATTTATATGGCAAGATTCCTTAGAAGATCTAAACCTTTTTTTGGAGAGTATAAATACAAATGAAAGGAATCTTAGATTTACTTCATACATAAGCAATAAATCTGTGGAGTTCTTAGATCTAAAGATTGACGTCTCTGGAAATAACCTAATATGTAGTACTTATCAAAAAGAGGTGGCTAGAAATAGTTATATTCTGTTTTCTAGTGGCCATCTTACAAAGTGGCTTACAAACATCCCACTAAGCCAGTTTAGACGTCTAAAAAGGAACTGTACACTTGATACACAGTTTGAACAAGAAGCCAACATTTTGACTGAACAATTTGTACAGAAAAAATACCCTACCCAAATCATAGATTCAGCATTAAGTAAAATAAGAGGGAAACCAAGACAGAGTTTCTTTAAAAATGAAAACGAAAATAGGATATGTAACGAAGAATTTAACACCAATAAACAAGATCAGGGAATTAGAATCATCTTGCCATATCAAGCACAATATAAACATATCGAAAAAATCGTTCAAAAATACTGGCACCATTTATTGGAAGATAAAATAGTCGGTTCAAACTTACCTGTGAAACCAATTTTTACATACACCAGGGCCCCAAATTTAGGCCTAAAGGTAGCTCCAACTACGACTAATCCCGGGACTAAGAAGAAATCCAGTTGGCAATGGAAGGCTTTTTTAGATGCGGTTTTTGCAGTAACTGCAAAATCACTAGTTTCCCCAAAAGAACGACAAGAGTTAGCTCCGTATATAATGAACACTCATATTCTATTAAGAGCACACTATCGTGTAATTCAACTGAAGTTATTTATATTTTAAGTTGTCCATGTCCTAAACAATACATCGGCCGGACCAAAAGGACTTTGAAGACACGTATCTCTGAACATATAAATAATATTAAGAAGGGCTATGAAATGCATTCCGTTTCCAAGCATTTTAAGGAATGCCATGACAAAGACCCTTCAAAATTATGTTTTGCAGCTTTGGAGCGCATTAAAAAATCTTGGAGAGGCGGCAATCATGTCGCAAAAATGTCAAGGGCTGAATTCAAAATGATTTTTGATTTTGATACATTGATTCCGAGGGGTCTTAATGCGGAATTAGAAATTTTTGGTTTTTTATGAAGAATTTGACTCTGAGAATCGGTTGGTTTGCCCGCTGGGGATGTGGGATCGCCGTCCGGCTGTAACTATTTTCCAGCACGGTGACCCCCCCCTTCTGAGCGGGCTACTTCCCACATCTTCTCATATCATCGCAGTATTCTCGCAATTTTTCACACATTTGGATGAATTTTGTAGTGTAGTTGATGTAAATAATAGAAAGGCTTGAACCTTTTCATGAAAAAACATGAATGACAAAAAACGCACAGAAACCGCACCAATACCGCAATATGAGTATATTATTGAATTTATTATTAATCTAACTATTCTGCTAAATCATAGGTTGTCTTAATAGATCTAATGAGTTATGTGAATTACGAATAATAGATCAACTTTATTTTTGTATATATGTGTTATAATCTAAGTTTTGTCATTTGATGAATAGAATCCGGTCCTTATATTTTAGAATACTTTGAGGTAATTCTCAGAACCAGCCCCATTAATGAATCAATTAATGATCTAGAATAAAAATGGAACATACACATGTCAACCTCGACCACTGAGGAAGGAACCATAGAGTTCCGAAACGCGTTTGATGCATAGAGGGAGACATTTGAAAAATTGACTGCCGGCATTTAATACCTACAGCTTACAAGTGTATTCAACAATTGTTGCGGGCAAACTGTCCGATCGGAGCTTGAGGAGTATTGGAGAATTTTCCTTTGAACTTTCAGGACCTTTGAGCATTTGCAGTATCTTCATCCTTTACCTTCCAGGACCTGTGAATTGCAGTCACATGAGCAGATGACATATACACCACGTGACCGGAGAGACAGTCACATGATTACAATACGTGACCGGACCTACTAATGTGGTAATACAAGCTCAGATCTGCGATATGCCGTAACCACATGGGACGCCGCGTTTGGGACTCGGCAGACTTGGCAAAACAGGAAGGATTGTCCACATCACAGGAGGGTAAAGTACTAAACTGTCTCTATTCTTTCCTCTACTAAGAGGGGACTACTATGATTACTAACCCCAGCTGACTGTCTGTGGGTAAGTTAATACCGGAGCAAGGTGGCACTAACTACTAACCCCAGTTCAATCAATTCCATTACAGTTATTATTGGGGAAAGACTCCATACTAACATCCAGCGCATATTATCTATATATAAGGAACAATATCATTCATCTGGACACCATGTCTTATTTCCATCAATGATATATGACAGAGCGATATGTCATTTATGATAATGAGACATGGATGCAATTTTTAATTTTTTGTTTTGATTTTAAATTGTATTTTAGTGATATATAAGCACTGTTGAAGTATTACTTTTATAATTTTTTATTTTATATTTTGTATTTTTTCATTAAAATATTGGTTTATTTATGGTATTCGGATACATTGTGTGCCCTCTACTTTTACAATCTACAGTGGTCGAGAAGAACCTACGATTATTTCACCATCATGTGACCAGTGCTGAGGGAAGAAGCTGTGGTGATGTCTGCTACATGAAGAGATTTCCATCAGTGATTGTGAGCCAAAACTAGGTGCGGCTCTAAACACAGAACAGGTGCATATCCTTCCCTTATACCTTATCTCTGTGGAGTCTCTAATCCTGGTTTTGGTTCACAATCACTGATGGAAATCACTGACCAAAATGCTGACATGTGAATGAGGCATTAAGCCTCATTTATACGTCCGTGTCCCTGCTCAAATCCATGAGCATGTGGTCAGTGGTGCATCTGTGAAGCTGTCTGTGAAGGATCCCTGAGTGCGTTTTTTGCTGCCCACGTCGCATGAGTGTTTCACTGACACTGAACAGCTGAAAAACAATTTTCAAAGCATCTCTTCTTAATGATCCGTGCATGCAACACGGATGCAACACGGATGACATCCGTGAGGGATCCGTGGTTTTCACTGGGTCATTGACTATAATGGGCGTGAGGGTTCCGGGAACACGGATCAAGATAGGACATGCATCCGTGCTAAAAACGGAACCACGGACCGTGATGAAACACTGATGTCTGAACACACACATTTAAATGAATGGGGACGTGTGCTGTCCGTGGAGAACACGAACAGCACACGTCCGTAAAACACTGACGTGTGAATGAGGCTTTACTGTGCATCAAACTGAGTCTCAACAGGCAGTCTAATTTATCACTGCATTAATCTTGTTCACCTGCTGCTCCAATCATACTTAATCTGTCCTGTTAAACACAGACCATATGTATTTTGCGGTCCGCAAAAAATGGATCCTCAAAAAAAAAAAAAAAAGCGTCCATGTACATTCCGTATTTTGCGGAATAGAACAGTCCTATCCTGTTGCGGACAAAAATAGGACAGATTCTATTTTTTTGCAGAACAAACATAGGTATATACGGAAACTGAATGCACATGGAGTAACTTCTGTATTTTTTTTATTTTTTTTTTTGCGGACCTATTAATTTGAATGGTTCCGAATACAGTCCACAAAAAAAAAAAAAAAAAAAACCATAACGGACACAGAAAGAAAATACATTTGCATGCATGAGCCCTTACTGTGCGTCATACTAAGTCTCAACAGGTGGTCTAATACATTGCTGCATTTATCTTGTTCACTTGCTGCAGCATTCATACTTAATCTGTGTATATATATTTTTAGTGAAAACTCGGGGTCACTTAGCTCTCCAGGATCGCCATCTTCTCTGCTTAGACAGTTGGCACATCTCAAGAAGCCATTCCAACACTGCAGATTTGGGTGCAAACTGGCCACAACCACCTTTATTGTCACTTTTACAGCAGACCAAACAAATCATTAACATAAATCCTAGGCCGTCTGGCCACTGACTACACAGTATTTTTCCCTCTCTATTGGGATCTGGGTCTACCACCCAGCTCCCCAAAACACAACACGGTGCTTACCCCACACCGGGTTAGAGGGTCCTGGCTCCCACACGCCTTGGCGAAGCCTGTTCCTTCCCCAGACTGGGAGCCCTGATTGAGGAGCCCAACCCACCTATACCTGAGCTCCTCAGCTGGCTGAAAATTATCTAAATTACCAGCCTAGCTGCCGCAGACAGTGGGAAAAAACTATTTTCCCAGCCTTTCTTGTTCTCACCCAGCTTTCTCTACGTGAGATACACCATTTTTATGGCCCTCATATGGCCCTCTGGCAGCTCCACTGCCACATATCCCCTTCCCCTGATAAAGGCTGTAGGACTTTTCACATTACATAAACCCCCTCCAGGGTCAAAGGTCCTACATTTGGAAACATCTGGAGTCACCTCGGCAGTAGGCATATCATGCATATCACCTTCTATGAGCATCTCCTCCACATGAGGTTGCTGACTTTTCTCTCTGGAAGGTCTATCATCTGTTCTCTCTCCATCATTATCACACAGCTTATCATCTTGGGCCTGTGGAAGTGCTATTTCAGCAATTCCAAACAATCAGTAGTTAACTCTTTGACCACTGACAGTGCTGAGCCTCTGTCCTCACTTGGCTCTTTATACTCTGTATGACTCTTCCTGAGCTCCAATACCTGAGGGTCATCCCATACAAGCTTATATGTGGGGGCATCCATCACAACATGCACCACATCACTCTTCATAACCTCATCTTCATTGTTACCACAGGCAACCTGGTCTACATCGCTTCTAACATCAGTGACCAGGATACACATTATATCTGCACCCACAGGACCAATCTTGCCATCCACTTCGGTGGCTTCCCTCTCAACCTGAGAATGAGTGAGCTCTGCGGGAGTCTCAGCTTCTACATTCCACTCACGACCTGCAGGGGGCAGCATTTCTACGAAACACACTTCTCTACCATAGACATCCTCGGCAGCGTTATACTCCAAGTTACTACCAACTGTATAGAATTTTCCACAAATATCTCTGGCTTATTACCAGCGAATAGACCTTACTGATATCATCCAGGCACTTTTCAGCATTGACACCTGCTGCTCACACAGTCACCTTATCAGTGGCCTCCAAGGAGTTCCCTCCATGATCCACCACTGGTTCTGTACACCCTTCCAGCATACAGTCAAAAACCTATTTCCCCAGCTTTTCTTGCTCTCACCCAGCTTCTTCTGGGTGAGATACACCATTTTAATGGCTCTCATATGATCCCTGGCAGCTCCACAGCCACTAGCTGAAGGACCTATGGTGACATCACAGGTCATGTGACCAGTAAAACAGACAGTAGTCGAGAAGGACCTACGATTATCTCACCATCATGTGACCAGTGCAGGAGAGGACAGCAGTGAGAAGTGCTGGGGGAAGAAGCTGTGATGATTTCTGCTACACGAAGAGAGGTAAGTGAAGGGAGAGGCAGAGCAATGCTGGGAGTTGTGTTTATTTAACTGGGACTGTATGTTAGGGCTGAAGGGAGGGATGTTATTTACAGTACATGGAACAGTGTGTTGGAGGTGGCTGGGGAGGGGGTCATGTTATTTTCATGGGACTGTATGTTGAGGGAGTGATGTTATTTACATGGGACTGTATGTAGGTTGGGCTGGGGGAGTCAGTGATGTTATTTACATGGGACTGTATGTTGATGGCGGCTGTGGGAGGGAGTGATGTTATTTACATCGGACTGAATGCTACAGGGGTCTGAGGGAGGGAGTGATGTTATTTACATAGAACTGAATGTTGACGGGGCAATGTTATTGACATGGGACTGTATGTTGAAGGTGGTTGGTGGGGGGAATAATGTTACTTACATGGGACTGAATGTTGAGGGGGTGGTGTTTACATGGGATTGCATGTTTGAGATGGCTTGATAGGGGGATGATATTATTTACTTGGGACTGTATGTTGAAGGTGGCTGGGGAGGAGGTGATGTTATTTACATGGGACCAGGGCTGTGGAGTCGGTAAGCCAAAGCCCCGACTCCAACTCGGACTCCAACTCCTCAATTTCCCCTGACTCCGACTCCCAACAGACTCGACCCCCTCATACATGGCACATGTTTAAGTGATAACTTTACATAAACTTTGCATAAATCAATAGTACAGATATGTCATGACAAAAAGAGTTTGTAATATATATGTTTTACTAGATATCTTTACTCTGAAATTTCAGTATCAGGCTGCTCTGGGTACAGCTCACTAAGGGCTTGATGTATGAAAACTGTCTAGGTCTAAGACTTTCTTTGTTGCCCATACCAACCAATCAGAGCTCCCCTTTCATTTCTCCAAAGCACTATATAAAATGAAAGGGGAGCTCTAATTGGTTTCTATGGGCAACAAAGACATTTCTACACCTAGACAGTCTTCATACATAAGGCCCTAGGTGTTTTGCATCAGCAGCATATAGAAGCCATGAGAGCAGCTGACCTCTCCAAACATAAGCACAGAGGAAAAGCAAACTAAAACATAAAGCATACAGAGAGAACATGCACTGGACAAGTGATTTATGCACAGTTTATTGAAAGTTTAGATATAATAAGAAGCACTTGCCTTAAAGGAGTTTTCTCAGCACATTGATTCACTGGATGACAGGCAGTTTGCACTCACTCTGTCTCCTTAGGCCGTGCGGGGGTCTGCAGCAGTTATTAGCATATATTAACTTACTCTGACAGAGCAGGAGGTTGTGATCTCTAACACAATTACAGGTAAAGCCATCCTTCTCAGTCCTCAACACATTTTGCTTACTGAGGTCACTCCTGCTCTCAGCCAATCAGATAACAGTCTTTCGGGTCTGCAGGTTACCATAGAAACCTGTGTGCAGTCACAGACCTGCTGAACTGTCTATAGCTCATGACAGACCACTGTATTTAGAAAATGTCTTCTTTTAATTGTCCCTTTATGTTGAAAGTTAATCTTTGTAACTAGTGAGAAAACCCCTTTAATCCTGTTTTCTCCAGCAGACCCGAGATGAGTGCAGCCATTCCTTCCCAGTGCCCTTTTCCTCTGATCTGTAGCAGAGGAGTTTCACTTCTGAGCATCTACATGAAGTCAACACACAGTCATCTAAACTGAAAGCCTAGATCCTTAGTTCAGGAATAGAACAGACATTTATAGGACATTTCATCATGTTCCCAAATTTTTATGAAAATATATTCAGCACATACTGCATTTAACTAAATGTACCAAATTATTATATATTTTAGGAGTCGGTCCATTTTATACCGACTCGAACTCCCACTCCAACAAAATGGTCACCGACTCCGACTCCACAGCCCTGCATGGGACTGTATATTGGAGGGGGCTAGAGGGCTCTTCTACTAATGGAGGCACTCTTGGGGAGCATTATCATGGTTGGGGCACTGTAGAGGGCAGTATTACTAATGAGGGCATTCTTGAGGAGCATTTTCACTGTTGAAGGCACTGTAGGGGGCAGTATTACTAATGAGGACATTCTAGATGGGGATTACTATTGGTGGGACTATGAGGAGTACTAGTACTTTGGGGGCACTCATCTTTCTTCAGGATAGTATTTGGGGCATTGGGGAGCACAGCAACAGCAGGGTAACACTTTGGGGACTCCAGGTTGAGGGAAGATGATAGAAATGTGAGGAAGCTAAGATGTCCTTGTGTTACACTCTGCAGAGACGAAGAGCGGCTGAAAGAAGTTGTACAGACCAAATGAAAATAATGACAGAGAAGATCTACATTGGAGGAGACATCGCCTGGGAGGCACTGGATGTGAGTGGTATGTGCTGCTGTATAGCAAGTACAGCAAAATGCGGTGTGTGGGGGGATGTTTGGAGACCCTAGCAATGCCCCTGCATGTGTGTGTATATATATATATATATATATATATATATACACAGTACAGACCAAATGTTTGGACACACCTTCTCATTCAAAGAGTTTTCTGTAGGGGGGGCGTGGCCTGCACGCAATGGCGCCGGTCGCTTGATCTGCTCGCTCCGCTCGTGGCTCTCCCAACACTGCTCAAAGCGGCCATTTCCACCTTTTTACAGACCCAAAGTTGGAACTTACCTATCACTAGCCAAGATGGGGAAGGTAAAGAAACGCGCTCCGCCTGTCAAGCTGACGGAATTCTTTAATAAAACTCCTTCACCCTCCGGAGGCCTATCTGTGAGCCAGACGCCGGCGCGTTCGCCTGCTCACACTTCTCCAGCACCGCACTCAGACTCCGGAGAAGAACCATATGTACCCTCTGCGGCTCAACCTCTGTCGGAGCGCACTATGAAACAATTGTTGGACTCTCTCAGATCCTCACTCCGGGAGGACATGCAAGGTATGGTGAAGGAAATTAAAAGAGATCTACAGGCCCTGGGGGACCGCACTGCACAAGTTGAATGCAAGATGGCGGAGTTTGCCGCCTCACATAATTCCCTCATCGACGCACATGAGGCGCTTGAGGAAGAGTGTACCAGACTCTCCGTTAAGTTGCAAGACATGGAGGATTGTCACAGGCGAAACAATTTACGTCTGAGAGGCATACAAGAATCTGTGCCTGCAGATGCATTAGAGGATTTGCTGAAGCGTCTCATGAAAGTAGTGCTCCCAGATGCATCGGATCTGGATCTCACGGTGGACCGCATTCACAGGATCCCCAAACCCTCGGGCCTTGACCCCAGCATTCCGCGGGACGTGTTGGCTAGAATTCATTTCTACCACATCAAAGATGCCTTTCTACGAAAACTCAGAGAAAATGCAAAGAGTTTTCTGTATTTTCATGACTATGAAAATTGGAGATTCACACTGAAGGCATGAAAACTATGAATTAACACACGTGGAATTATATACTTAACAAAAAGTGTGAAACAACTGAAAATATGTCTTATATTCTAGGTTCTTCAAAGTAGCCACCTTTTGCTTTGATTACTGCTTTGCACACTCTTGGCATTCTCTTGATGAGCTTCAAGAGGTAGTCACCTGAAATGGTTTTCACTTCACAGGTGTGCCCTGTCAGGTTTAATAAGTGGGATTTCTTGTCTTATAAATGGGGTTGAGACCATGAGTTGTGTTGGGCAGAAGTCAGGTGGATACACAGCTGATAGTCCTACTGAATAGACTGTTAGCTGCTTTTTTCTTGCCATAATACAAATTCTAAGTAAAGAAAAACGAGTGGCCATCATTACTTTAAGAAATGAAGGTCAGTCAGTCAGTCCGAAAAATTGGGAAAGTGTCCCCAAGTGCAGTCGCAAAAACCATCAAGCGCTACAAAGAAACTGGCTCACATGAGGACCGACCCAGGAAAGGAAGACCAAGAGTCACCTCTGCTGCGGAGGATAAGTTCATCCGAGTCACCAGCCTCAGAAATCGCAGGTTAACAGCATCTCAGATTAGAGACCAGATCAATGCCACACAGAGTTCTAGCAGCAGACACATCTCTACAACAACTGTTAAGAGGAGACTGTGTGCAGCAGGCCTTCATGGTAAAATAGCTTCTAGGAAACCACTGCTAAGGACAGGCAACAAGCAGAAGAGACTTGCTTGGGCTAAAGAACACAAGGAATGGACATTAGACCAGTGGAAATCTGTGCTTTGGTCTGATGAGTCCAAATTTGAGATCTTTGGTTCCAACCACCGTGTCTTTGTGCGACGCAGAAAAGGCGAACGGATGGACTCTACATGCCTGGTTCCCACCGTGAAGCATGGAGGAGGAGGTGTGATGGTGTGGGGGTGCTTTGCTGGTGACACTGTTGGGGATTTATTCAAAATTGAAGGCATACTGAACCAGCATGGCTACCACAGCATCTTGCAGCGGCATGCTATTCCATCCGGTTTGCGTTTAGTAGGACCATCATTTATTTATCAACAGGACAATGACCCCAAACACACCTCCAGGCTCTGTAAGGGCTATTTGACGAAGAAGGAGAGTGATGGGGTGCTATGCCAGATGACCTGGCCTCCAGTCACCAGACCTGAACCCAATCGAGATGGTTTGGGGTGAACTGGACCGCAGAGTGAAGGCAAAAGGGCCAACAAGTGCTAAGTATCTCTGGGAACTCTTTCAAGACTGTTGGAATACCATTTCAGGTAACTACCTCTTGAAGCTCATCAAGAGAATGCCAAGAATGTGCAAAGCAGTAATCAAAGCAAAAGGTGGCTACTTTGAAGAACCTAGAATATAAGACATATTTTCAGTTTCAAACAATATAACTATTATCAGGGATACGGAATAATCCTCTGACTTGCACGTATATGAGGGAAAAAATGAAACCTAACAAAGTCAGGTCGTGCAATTATTTAAAATATAACATTTAATAATGCATTTGAAAAATCTAAATACTAGCAAACACAAAGACAACACATATATTGGTGTAGTATCAAATAAGAACTATCATGTTCCGTTGCCTGAACCTACTTCTTCCAAAATCAAGTACAGACATACATAGAATGATAAATCAAAACAATCTCACCCATCCAGATGCTGGTAAGAGGTCAATGGGTGTAATACCTCCTCGGGACATACGATTGATTCTCAGTTAGATGAACACTGTAGGATCCACGTGCAGAAAAAATGTATAGGAGAGTGGGTATCTACCCTACTCTATCCCTATAGGGTTGATGAAAATAAACTGCAAGTGCCCTACCTATCTATACAGGGTCACCCTTGATGGTAGGGGCCCCGTCCGGATACCTGTCCCTCCGTATCGGACCTGACCCTAAGGTCAAAAATATAGTGCCCACTCCCTCCCGACGTGGCACGTTTCTGTCAGGATCGACTCATCAGGGGAGTAAAAAATGGGGTATAATCCACCTATAGTAAGATAAAAGACGAAACCAGTGGACCTTGGTAGGATCATAGGTTCCACTACTCACGAAATAGCAAGTGGCGTTTCCCTGAGTGCAGGGCAAACTGGAAGCATGGTAGCAACAGTGTCAACTTACCAATGGCGTCTTTAAATAAAGCGATGTGCCGCGCTTTCTCCATCAGGACCCGCCTCCCATCACGTCAGAGTGCCAGGTCACGTGTCAAATCACATGATCGGGACAAAAATACTGACGCGAACATATGGGAGGATGGAGTCTGGTTGCCAGGAGACAAGACGCTTATAGCATATGATAGTTCTTATTTGATACTACACCAATATATGTGTTGTCTTTGTGTTTGCTAGTATTTAGATTTTTCAAATGCATTATTAAATGTTATATTTTAAATAATTGCACGACCTGACTTTGTTAGGTTTCATATTTTCAGTTTCAAAGTATATAATTCCACATGTGTTAATTTATAGTTTTGATGCCTTCAGTGTGAATCTACAATTTTCATAGTCATGAAAATACAGAAAACTCTTTGAATGAGAAGGTGTGTCCAAACTTTTGGTCTGTACTGTAGATATATATTTATACACACACACACATCAGAATATACAATAAAATCAGAATGACATGTAATAAATTCACTGATCTCATACATTATTGAACCCACCCAAATCTTACTACCATGGCAACCACAAATGTGGCTCCTGCACATACTGTAAACTTACGCAGCCGGGCAGTAAGTGTTGGGCGGGTCCAATAATATACATGTGGTCTTTTGCCCTTGTGAGTTTTATTATATCGAAAAAACAATATGTCCACTATAAAAACGAATATAAAAACACATACATTCATTAAAGACTGGGAAGGGCAAAACCTTTTATGGGACGTACATAAGGGAGACAACAGGTGTCTATCATTTGCGGGTTTGCCAAGAATTTTTGCACCCACAAAGGGCACGAATAATCAGTCACAGTGACCTCTACAGCTGCCCGCCCCTTTAACAGTGACCTCTACAGCTGCCCGCCCCTTTAACAGTGATCTCTACAGCAGCCCGCCCCTTTAACAGTGACCTCTACAGCAGCCCGCCCCTTTAACTGTGACCTCCACAGCAGCTAGAGTGGCCAGTATCTTCACCCCAGAAAGCCAGACCTCACCAGCCATTCCCTCAAACGTGAAACAGCGCCCCCAGTACCCATGAAGACACACCACTAAACATGAGGCCACGCCCCTGGCTCCGTGAAGACATGGAGGAGAAGCTGTCTGTCTAGGCACTGCGTCAGACGGAGAACAGGTAGCCAGAAAACTGGACAGTCCAGCCTAAAGCCGGACATCTGGCCACCCTAACATCAGCCTGCCCCTAGGGTGGCCAGAGGTCTTGTTTTAGGCTGGACAGTCTGGCTTTCAGACTCCCTGTCCTCTGTCATGCGCAAGGCCTGGATGGACACAGGGATGTCCTTTTGAACAGCTCACTCTCAGCAGCAGCACTGTGCAGTCTGAGAAATGAGCTGCAGGGAGAAAGTCACCCTACCCCCACCCCTGCAGCTGAAAGAAGGTGATTTTTACCTATATTTTTAATCCCGATCAAATGCGGCATGGAAGGGGCGTGGCCTGACTGAGTCAGGGGCGTGACTTAGTGGGATCTGGGGGTGGGGCTTTTAAGTCCGTCTTTTGACGGTGGCTTGAATTACAGGTCGATACCATAGTATCGGAGGAAGGTAGGTAGCAGTGGAAGAATACATCTTTTATTACTACTTTACAGTAAATATGTGAAATTTACATTATATGAGGTAATGATTGATGATGAATTAGTCTAAAACATAAGTTATATTTATGGGAACCATTGTCATCCACAGTGCTCTGCCTCTTTAATGCAGACCTACAGCAGTGAACTGACTAGGTTGTCATAGAAACCTGGTGTGTGGAGATTGCCTGTGAGCTTCTAATGGCTGATAAGGGTCATGTGACCAGGCTACTATTGGCTAATGCATTTTTTGGGAATATCTCAGGAACGGTACGTCCTGGAGAGCTGAAAACTGTTCTAAAGCCTTCCCGGACACCTGATGTACATGTGTGCCAAATTTTGTGATTGTAGCTGCAGCGGTGCGGACTCCTTTAGCGGACATACACACACACACTAAGCTTTATATATTAGATTAATATAATCATGTCTATATTTGAGTTCTGTTAATTATGGAAATGTTTTAATGTGTCTTTTTGTATTTTTTGCTACTGTGTGAATGAAGGGTTAATCTGGCAGATTGACAGCCTGGGGATTTAAAGTGTAATTATGTCCGATCCCATCAGGCCTTGAGAAAGTGGTGGGCGACACGAAATGGCTATAGGCCGCTAATGTTGGTACGACAGCCCTGCGCAACACATGGAGCTTTACCAAACAGTGGCACGTGTTACAGCCTGATGCAGCAACCACTGCATCTCTCACTGGCCCGCACCCCCTCTCCAGCAGTCGGGGCTCGCCAACATCAGCAGAAGGAAGCTGTTGTTCTTTCTCATTGACTTCAAATTCGTCTATAGCTCCTGATGCTCCTTCTCTTTCTCGTCATCACTTGTTTTGCCAGCAATCGATCACAGAGGCGATTGCTAAAGGACAACAGTATGCTCATCCAATAGCGCAGAAGCTGAATGTGCTCCTGGCCAAGTTGCTGGTACTACAGTTCCTCCCTTTCCATGTAGTTGACTCTACACAATTCAGAGAACTAATAGCTTGCGCCCCAGCCAAGGTGGAGCCAAGCCCACATTACTTTTCCAAAAAAACTTTACCAGCTGCAGACGTAAGTTGAGCAGAAGATGGGCCAGTCCTTGGGCCTCTTGGTGTCTGGTGGAGTTCATGCCAGCACTGACGTATGGAGTTGCAGCTATGGTCAAGGACAATATACAAGTTATGTGCAAAATAATAGCAGTGCTTTTAACCCCTTCAGGACCCTGCCATTTTTCACCTTAAAGGGGTTGTCCGAGTTATTTTTTTGTTCTTTATATGTTTCTAACTTGTCAGGTATAACAACTTTCCCATATACTTTGTGTTTCTAAAGCTGCTGGTTTCTCAGAGTTGACTGAGGGTCACATGACCTGTGATGTCACCTTATCTCTCTGCTCTGTGATGTTTCGTTCACAAGCCTCAGAGTTCAGATAACAGTCTGTACACGAGACGTCACTGGCCACGCCCCCTTTCTTTGCCGGGCTCCTGCTATCTGCTCTCATCCTTCAGATAAAACATTAACCCCTTCAGCCAGAACACACTGAGGGCTCAAGGCTTTTACAACAAACAGTAGCTGCAGCAGTGAGAGGAGACAAATGCTGGGCACAAGAGCTGTAGAGGAATTGTATTGTACAAGAACAGGTAGGGAGAATTTCCTGTATGTATTAGCAGTGTCATTGTACAGCTGGGACTTGTAGTCCTACACAAACAACATGCTGCTGAGTATTCCAGCAGACAGACATATCACTCAGCACTTGTATTCATTCCCTTTGCAGAGAGGGGGGGGAGAAGGGGGAGGGGCTGAGATTGTTGTAATTGCATGTAAACAAAGACCAGAAGAGAACCAGGGAAATTAGGAAATATGGATTTTTTTTTGCCTAAAACTTGCTTAACTTAGTTATATATTGCTGCCCATCAGATTTACAGTGCTATATATTTTTTGTCATAACTCGGACAACCCCTTTAAGGAACAGGCCATTTTTAGCAAATCTGACATGTCTCACTTTATGTGGTGATAACTTTAAAATGCTTTTACTTATCCAGGCCATTCTGAGATTGTTTTCTCGTCACATATTGTACTTCATGACAATGGTGAATTTGAGTCAAAATATTTCATTTTTATTTATTAAAAAATACCAAATTTACCAAAAATTTATAAAAAATTGCAAATTTGCAAATTCCAATTTCTCTACTTTTAAAATACATAGTAATACCTCCAGAAATAGTTATTACTTTACATTCCCCATATGTCTACTTCAGGTTTGGATCATTTTGAAAATGACATTTTATTTTTTTGGGACGTTAGAAGGCTTAGAAGTTTAGAACCAAATCTTGAAATTTTTCACAAATTTTCCAAAACCCACTTTTTAAGGACCAGTTCAGGTCTGAAGAGGCTTACATAATAGAAACTACCCAAAAAATGACCCCATTTTAGAAACT